>CAIGRO010033095.1:0-11182 GCA_903798355.1 Fraxinus baroniana | reverse complement strand
CAGTATAATTTCACAAAAAAAAAAATACAATTAATTAAATATATCACGTCAAAATCAATAAAACTTCAACCTTAGGAAATTTCTGAACAAATTTCGAAATTTTTGAACAAATTTTAGACCTCATAAACAACCTCTTAGTCGTTTTGCCCCTAATGTACTGCCTGAAGTAAAGAAAGAGATAGAGCGATTATTAAAGGCGGGTTTTATTAGGATAGCCGTTATGTTGAATGGTTGTCTAATATCGTACCGGTATTAAAAAAGAATGATAGTATTAGGGTGTGCATAGACTTTAGAAATTTAAACTTAGCAACGTCCAAAGATGAATACTCAATGCCTACGATAGATTCTTTAGTAGATTCAACTGCCGGGCATGTAATGTATTCTTTCATGAATGGGTACTCAGGCTATAACCAAATTTACATAGTCGAAGAAAATGTTCATAAAACTGTCTTTAGATGTCCTGTGGGTTTAGGATACTTTGAATGGGTAGTTATGTCTTTCAGCTTGAAAAATGCAAGAGCAACTTATCAAAGAACCAATTTTTCATGACATGATAGGCCATTCATTGAAGTGTATGTAGATGATATAGAGGTCAAGTCTGTTAAAGAGGAAGACCATTTTGAACAGTTAAAATGCTCATTTGAGCAAATAAGATAATACAAACTAAAATTGAACCCTCTGAAATGCACATTCGGTGTTAATGTAGGGAATTATCTTAGTTTTTTAGTGCACAGAAGATGAATTGAACTCGATAAAAATAAAGCAAAAGTCATTCTAGAGGCCAAACCACCTAGTAATAAGAAAGAATTGCAAAGGTTTCTAGGCCAAATAATTTTTTTGAGACGTTTCATATCTAATTGTGCAGGGCGAACGAAAGTTTTTTTTGCCTCTTTTAAAGCTAAAAAATCAGGACGAGTTCGTCTGGAAGGAAGAACTTCAAAAGGCTTTTGATAGCCTGAATACATATTTGTCAAGTCTACCGATGTTGGTGTCACCTATCCAAGGACGGTCAATGAAAGTATACATATCGGCTGAACAAGAATCGATAGCTAGAAAGGTCGCGTAAGAAGATCAATTTGGCGAAGAAATGGCGATTTACAATTTAAGTAAACAGTTAACAAAATGTGAATGTAATTATTCTGCTATCGAAAAGTTATGTGTTGCTTTATATTTTACATATACAAAATTAAGAGCTTATTTACGGCTTGTAACTGTTTACTTAGTTTCTAATGTCAATTTGGTTAAATATATGTTTTCTCGCCCTATTTTACATCAAAGGATAGGTCTGTAGACTTTGGCACTGTCGGAGTTTGAAATACAATATATACCCCAAAAAGAGGTCAAAAATCAAGCATTAGCTAATTTCTTGCCCGATCATCCATATCTTGACATGCCTAAAGAAATAGAGTAAAAAGTTGATTTATTTGAGTTAAAACCTTGTGTTTTATACTTTGACCGATCAAAAACTTCTGGAGGTGCAGGGGTAGGAATAGTTTTAATAAATCCCTTAGGGGTTTATTACAAGTTTGTCTTCACTTTGGATAGAATGTGTACCAATAATCAAGTTGAATACGAAGCACTGATTGTAGGTTTAGAGCTATTAATTTTAGAGCTATTAATAGAATTGGGAGAAAAAATGTAATTATTAGGGGTGATTTCCAATTAGTAATTTACCAATTGATTGGTGATTTTAAATGCCAAAGTGATTATGTTGTAAGCCAATACGAGATCTTCCAAGAATTGTCGGAACAATTTGATCAATTGGAGCCTCAATACGTTAATAAGAAATATAACAAATTAGCCCAAATGGCTTCGGGATATTCAAAGGTGCTAAATTTGGAATCTACTTGCGAATATGGAGTAATATTGCCCATAGTGCAACGAAGGGCGAGAAAGTTTAATGTTCATTGCATACAAGACGGAGATGCAATAGATTGGAGGGTAGAAATAAAAAGATTCCTGAAAGAACCCGACAAAGGGGATAATAGAAAAATGAAGCTATGCTCATTAAATTATATTCTAATAGACGAAGAACTATTCAAGAAACACCCTAATGGTGTTTTATTGGAATGTGTAAGCTTGTAAGAGGCCAAAACGATTATGGCCGAAGTACAAGATGGAATATGTGGAGCCCATCAGGCTGGCCAAAGAATAAGATGGCTAATTATTAGGAGTGGATACTTTTAGTCCAAAATAGGAAAGTCGTGCATTCAGTACGTGAGAATTTGTTAAGTGTGCCAAAGGCATGGTCCTATATAGAGAGTACCAATAAGAGAATGGCACCCATTATTAAACTCTGGTCGTTTAAAGGTTGGGCGATAGTGATTTATCCCCCGTCGTCCAAGCAAAATACGTTTATAATAGTTGCAACTGATTTCTTCACTAAGTAGGTAGAAGCAGTACCTTTAAAGGAGATCTCCCAGAAGAGTATCATAGACTTTATTCGTGTCCACATTTTTTATAGATTTGGGATAGCATAAACTCTAATGTTGGATCACGGAACTTCTTTAAATGGGGAACAAGTGAAGGAATTCTTGAGCGAGTTTGGAGTTAAGCTAGTGAACTCCACGACTAATGACGCTCAATCGAATGGACAGACAGAATCTTCTAACAAGATTCTAAAAGATATCATAAGGAATATGAAAAATGAAAATGCCAAGAGTTGGCATGAATGTTTGAACAAAGCTCTATGGGCCTACATGACGTCACCATGTTCAAGCACCCAAGTAACTCCTTTTTTAACTTACTTATGGGCAAGAAGCTATGCTGCGTATGAAAATCAATATGCAGTCGATTAGAGTAAGCTTACAAAATAATTTGAGTAATGGCAAGTATGCAGAATCACTAGTCCAAAGTTTGTTAGAACTGGATGAGCTAAAATTGGACGTCCTGGACAGGTTGCAGGTTCAAAAATGAGAAATGGCTAAGTTTTATAACAAGAAAGTTATAGCCAAGTCTTTTAATCTGGGCGATTTAGTTTGGAAAATGATACTTCATTTGGATAGCAAAGATCAAAAATATGGTAAATGGTCACCCAATTAGGAAAGACCATATAGAGTGAAAACATATTGCCCAATAGAGCTTATCATTTGGAAGAATTAGATGACACGATACATATAAGGTTTATCAATGGTAAATATTTGAAGAAGTATGTTCATTCCATATGAGAAAGTGAAGAGATATAAGAAATTCTTATGAAGCAAAACCAAGATGCCGGCATACGCCATGTTATCAAAACAAATAAAATAATTTGGACGCTCACGTTCAAATAAAATAAGAGCGACGTACGCTCAAGTAAATCTTTTATTATCGAGTACTTTTTACAAACCAAGGGATACAAAATACAAGTGGTCTATAAGCCACAACTGGAAGTAGGCTACCATCTTTCTCCTATCAAATATTCTTTTTCCTATCAACGGCTGTAGAAAAAGGGTAGATTGGCCTTCATCGTCTTCCTAAATGCATCGCTGCAATGATAAGCAAATAGGCGGAGAAGTACTCTCAACAAGCAATTGTTTCATATCATGAACTCCCAGTAGAGGTCATAAATGGAAAGGGCGCTGAGAAGACCTTTATTGGCCAGAGAACATTTCCTATACCTCCCATACCAAAAATAATATCAAGAAAGTTGGTGAAGTTGGGAAAAGAAGGATTCATTTTGGATTAAAAGAGGGAATAATTGATCTTTTATATATGGAAGATCGACCATTTGAATGCCAAGTGATGACACCAGATAGTTTGTTAAGAGAAATAAGGATGAAGACAACAAGTATGTAACAAGCACACAGCTTTATAGAAGCTTGAACGCGAAGAGACGAAACACGAATAGCCAGATAAATGCGTGGCAACTGAAATTGAAGGTCTAGATCTTGAAGAGGCGGTGGAATACCAAGAGTTTTATTCCATTAAAATATTAAACAAGGAGAAATATGCATGAATATTACACAAGGTTAGTACTTAAATATTTAGGGGGGTATTAACAATTAAAGAGAATGTTAATTGCACTGTTCATAATTTATGTAAAAGATATCATACAAGTGAATAAAATTGCTTTTCTATTTAATAAAAATTGGCTGCTAATACATGTTCATCTAATGATGGCTACCATTACAAAATTACAAGGACAAAATAAGACGAAATCATCCTGCAAAATAGGCCAAAATATTAATATTTTAATTACAACTCGTCCCAAAGAGAGCAAACTCATTCCCTAAGTTTCCCCAATTCCTCGTCCTGTTCACTAGAGGCAGTGGACAACTCGATCATAAATTCGTCATCAATTTCCAGCTTGGAGTAATGCTCAACCAAAGACTTGCTTTACTCAACTTCTTAGGAAGTAGTATGCTGTTTGGCAGCTAGCCTGGCCTTGCAGTCGTCCATCCATGCATGATGTTCCTTCATCTCGACATCCAGACTTACCATCAAGGAATTTTCAACCATGACATCAGAAGAGATTTCGTTTAGATCGACCATGGCTTTTTCAATCTCCTGAAGTAAAGACTCTTTCTCATTCACAACACAAATGTACTGAGTCTTTTTGGCTTTTAGCTCAACATTTCTAGCGAGTGAAGAGCTAATCTTTGAATGGATAATCTCCAACGTCAGCTTGAAATCAGACGAAAATTTGAGCGAAGGAAGCTCAAGTGCGTGAGCCATTTTCGCACTTAAGTGCTCAAACTTGTCTCTTTGGCTAGAAGCACTGGCCCTGTTGATGTTCATATCCATGAAGGAAACTTACTCAAGCACTGACTGTTTAAGAACATTCATGTTTTCTTCCAAGGATGCAGTAGATAAAGTAGAATGACGACTGGCTGAAGATGAACGAGAAGTAGCACTTGTTTTTACTTGTTTCCAAAAAGTAAACAAATCCTGGATGGAACGCAAAATGGCATTAGTGCCCTGCAAAGAAAATGCAAACGGTTAGCATTTTCATTACAGTTAATGAAGTGAATATGAAAGATAAAATAGAGGATACTTCATAAGCAGCTTCGAAAAATTGGGGCACATCACTGGTCTATCTAACCACCTGGGGGGACTTCTCTTTATCGAAACTAGCAGGCTCTTCCACAACGGGCTGACTCGTGCTAATCTCTGCAAGAGGCAAATGACAATAAGTTAAAAAGCCAACAACACAAAGGGCAAAGACCATAAATATGTAGTACCTTCCAATTCAACGCATGGGGGGTCAGTGCCCTGAGAAGATGGAAGTTCTTCAATCGAATGTGCAACCAAAGACTCTTGGCCTACAGATAAAATCCTTTTCTCAGATGATTTGGACGAAGATACTTCAATGGATGTTGATGGGACAGAGACCGGTGAAGGCAGAGCCTTTAAAGGGGAAGTTGAGTTCTTCTGAAGAGTCCAAGTAAAACATTAACGTATAAGGGACTTTTCATGAATAAGTAAACTCTGCATGAGGGAAACAAATTCAAATACCTTCCTCCTGATGACGAGAGAGGTATCATCATCATCGGCAGCATCATCACCAAGCAAACTTGATGAAGCTGAAGCCGGCCATTTCCGGCTAGAAACATCCTTGGTTGTCCCATTTTGAGCGGATGAAGAGCTAGATGGAATAGGACTCACTGTAGAACGTTTAATGCGAGCCGGAGTAGGCTTTGAAAGAGAAATAAGATTCTTGGTAGCTATGGGAATGGCATGATGGGAGAAATAGAACAAGTTCTTGGACTCTCCAATGAGTGGAAAACACGGTTAGCGTCAATTGCGAATAATCTGCGCTTCACTGATGGCCAGAATTATTCGAAAAGGGGATGAACAACAAAAGTGGGATTGAAAGGGGCCAAAAAGAAGTCGCGCGTCAAAATAGCATTACGAGCATCAATGGCATGCGCTTCTACTTTGGTAATGGTATGAAAATGCTTTGTCAAGCTTTTAGAAAAACAAGGAGGAACATGCCATATTTGGCCAAAACCAAGTTGGCGAGCAAAAAATTGGGGAGCATAAACTTCAACCCCCGCCTTGGCATTTGTCCCTGTCAAAAGGTCATGGAACAATTCTTTCTCGATCAAAAATTGAGCCCAAGTGGGCAAGGAGGTGCTCACATCAGATATCGCGGAAGGAATTTGCACATAGACTGGGACTTGGTGAGCGAAAAAATGGAAGAAGGAATGAGTTGAATTTAAAGTATAAAAGAAGGTGAAGACATCTCTATTGGACAAGTTTATAGGGCTTAATTGATGGATGAATAGCCTGTAACAATTAACTGATCTAAGAGGGGTTGGAGGGGCACCAAGTTGTGGAAAGTATGCTCTCAACCACAATTGCGTGAGTTGAGAGGCCCGCTGCCAGTAGGAGATGCACCATTCCTCAATTGGAATTGAAGAGAAGCCATGTCTCTATTAAAGGTAGCTAAGAATAATGAATAGAGGTTCAAGGGCCTAGTACGTGCTAATTCATGTGCTATGGGTAGGTAGGCCATAGAAGGTTTCATGCTGGGCACACAAAGAACATATTTATAAAATCAAACTTGGAGAAAGGCAACACATTCAGCATGGGTAGGATCATCACCAGTTTTGTTACAGAGTTCTTGCATGCCCGAATAAGAATCATTGAGTTTCTTTTCAAATTTTGGGGTAGTAGCAATAACCAAAAGGACGGGAGAAATGGTATCGCCCAGAGGCGGAAGATTAACTAAGGTTCCAACATCCCTCAGAGTAATGGACATTGGGCCAAGTGAGAATATAAAGGTATTGTATTTCGAAGACCAAAAACTCAAAGCAATGGGAAAAAGTATGGGATCGTAGATTGGGGGATGTAGAGCAATTTCTAACAAGTCTGAAATATTAGCATGATAAAAAATTGCCTTGGTGGGGGCAATGATTTACCATACGTGTATGCCAAAAACGAAAGGTAGAATCTGTTTTAGGCCAAGTTTGAATACCTCGTTCATGGATTGGCTTCAATGGAAAATGATTCATAAAATGAAGGTCTTGAGTGCAAGGGAACAACTGGTCCACCGAAACTTGCCTTACCGAATCAGCATCATTAAATGATGGGCTCAGAAAAAACTTATTGAGATCAGGATTGGCGGGCGAAAGCGCGGGGTTTACATATGGTCTTGTAAGTAGCTGTTGGAAATCTTCGAAACTAAGGGAGTTGTCTGAGGTCTCCATTTGCTTCAAACTCTAATTTTCTTGGGGCTTTGAAAATGCAAAGTGCTTGAATAGAGAAGCAAGGAGATGAACGACGAGTTTTATAGAAACACGTCAATGTAGATTGTGGGTATAATGGTATGGTGAAATAGCGTACTTCACGGTCTATAGGAGTAGTGAAATATTATACAAACTCTAATTTTCTTCGTGTGCTTGTGCCCCTTGGAGGTATTTCGCTTCGTGCAAATTGTAATCTTCATAAATAAAACACCCCCATTGGGACTTTGTCTCGAAAGGTTTGTTCCTTACACAATCGTTTGAATCTTTTAATTGTTAGCGAGGCCGGAACTTTCCGCGTGAAACACATATATTAGAAAAAAAATATTCCCATTCAAATGAAAAAGGCCAAATTAGGGTCTGTTGATCGAGGAGGCAAATATCAAGTCCATTATCTGATGTTTTTGATCTTGTGAGGGGTAAAAAATATTTAAGTTCGAATGTTTATAAATCACTGGTTGACTTATATATAAGTTAATGATTAGTGTAATATTTACACTATTTGTAGCTCTCATACTATATGTATGTTAGTTTTTCATATTGCTTTTGTGCTGTTTTATCTTGTTTTGATATTTTAGTGCAAAGTCGAAGGATTGAAGTCCATTGATGAGAAAGAAGATAACAGCAAGAAGACAAAAAAATGTATTTTGGAGTGGTAACGAAGAGTTGAAGTGAAGGATTACACTTCGAAAAGTCAAAAATGCGAAATAAGGAACCAATGCGTACAACATATGGGGAAATTAAAGTATCCAGATTAATATAAACATCTCCACAAGAAATGTAATATTCGATTATTGTTGATCTCCAAATAATGATATAAAAATTCCTAACCTAGACAGAGTTTTCCCCTCCTAAACTCACTATTCCATTGGACCTTGTGGATAAATGGGTCTTTTTAGTCCGTGACATATAGCAACATTTGATTGTATGACTTCTAACTAATTGTGTTATTTGCTCACAGCTTAGTCCTTACTTTTTGTGTTCAAATATATTGGCTGCTTCAAGTATTTAAGGTTGATTATGAGGTTTCTCCTTTATGAGTGCTTTCAGCTCATTTTGAGTTCCGTATATTTTTAGCCTCTTCAGACTTTAGAATGTTCATTTAGATACTAACTCTAAATTCGCTTAGATACTTTGGATGAATATTTTATATATAAGAATTATAAAGCATTGGATTACACAACAGCAAAAATAGTCATTTACAATACTAAAAAGGCAACATTTGTTTATATTAATAAATACCTTTTGCAACACTTTTTAGAAGAATGTTACGGTAGACCCCCCTTTCGCAACGTTTATTGAGTGTTGCGGAATGTTTCACCTTTCGCAACGTTTGACAAACGTTGCGAAATGGGGTCTATCACAATGTTCAGAAAACGTTGCGAAAGGTCTCTTTTCGCAACGTTTGAGCAAACGTTGCGAAATGTCTACTTTTCGCAATATTTTTTAAACGTTGCGAAAATTTTTATATTTTTTTTAAATACAAAAAACCCAAATTAACGCAAACCCTCATCTCCCACAATCTTCATTCTTCTCCAAGACTCCCATGCCGCCGTCTCTCTTTAACCATTCCAACTCTTTTTCTCAGGCTTTCAATTTTATTAAAAATTCCAATTTCTATACACCTCTTCCTCCTCCTCCAGTGCTGCCGGCGAACTCTTCAATCGGAACAAGCAAATTGGTCAATCGGAAGTTTTGGCTTCCTCAGCTTCCCCATCCGGCCAATCAGATACAGATACTACGTCGTCCTATCCCGGGATTCTACTAGAACTCTCCCTCTTGGATTCTGACTTCTTCTTAAGCCCCTTAATTAATGCCCTCTCGTCTAGTTAACTTAAAGTTGCCGAGCCTGCCCTTGATGCTATCTAGAAATTAATTCGCCGGGAGCTTCTTCAGGTCGCCGACGCCGTCAGCCAGAAATGAAGAACGTCAGCATGAAATGAAGAAGACGATGACATTTTTTTTTCCTTTCTCAAAGTTTTGGGCGTTTTTTTTCTCAAAAAATAAAGCTCAGCCCAAATGCCCAATCCATGGGTTTGCTTATTGATTATCCAAAACAACCATAAACAATCCATAAATCCTAAATTGAAACTGGCAAGCCGCAGAGGACGAGGAGGGAGACGAGGAAATTGGGACTTGTAGGGAGGCGGTGTCATTTTCTTCTTCGGGTTGTTGTGGAGAAAGCGGTGGCGGCGGCGGAGGGTGGTTGTGGTAGTTGTGGTGCTGGGCAAAGTTGGTGTTGGTGGCATTTTTAGCAGTGTTGGGTGCCGTTTTCTTCAAATGGGTAAGACCCTTCTTCATGAATAAGGTTAATTACTCGTACATAATTTGTCCATGAGTTTTCTATGATTCATTATGTGAAAATTTAATATATAATTGAATGAATATTTGAGTTGTCAATATGATTCTGGTGAATGAGGATANTGATTTTGTATATCTGGACAGCATTGCAGAACCTCATATGTCAAGGGATGAAACAACTAAAAAGACATTTTCCAATTAGAAAAGGACCATTTACAAACTCTCTTACTCTTAAGGTGTAATTTGTTTTCTTGTTTTTCTTTCTGTTTTCTCTTGCTCTTTTAAGATTAAGAGGATGAATGTAGTTTTCTCTCTGCACTACATGGTGCAGATTTGAAACCTTACCCTATGTTTGGTTGGAGTGAAAAGTGTGAATGAAAGTATAGGTAAAAGAAATGGATTGCAGTGTCCCTTTTTATTTTTACATCCGAAGCAATTTAGAGATTTTAAGTAATTTTGCAATGTGTAAATGAGCTATATGGAGATAAAGGACAATATAAAAATCTTTGGGATAAAACATTAAGTATGTTAAAAAAAAAAAAATTGCTAGGGGTTTGGGTTAGATAAAGAAAATTCTGGTGAATGTAATTGTTGAGCCTATGTTGATTTAAGTAATAAGATTTGGATTATGATATGATATGATTGTAGAGAATGGATGAATTTTTCTTACCTGCTAAGATCCATAAGGTTTGCTTGTCAAAAAGAGAGTAATAGTTCCAAGGGAAAAGATGTAATATGTGGGATAACCTTGCCTCAGTTTTCTACTGCTACAGTTCCTAAAGCACGTTACATAATAACTTTGCAACAAATCAAAGCAGGGAAAATCCCAAGAGTGCAATAAATAATGTCTAACTGAATTGTTTTGAAATGCAGGAGGCACAGTATGGGAGTATGATTTCTTGTTCTGAATTTAGGTAGGTTGAGGAATTGGATTGAGAATTCTTTGCAATTTTTTCAGGTTCTGAATCTAGGTAGGTTGATGAATTGGATTGAGATGTGCTATTGAAAGAGCTTATGAGTTTAATTCACTATTAGCATGTTTGTCCAGCATTAAAAAAAAAAACAAATACAAATAAATCTTATTTTCCTCTTATATTATTTTCATTACTTTTCTGATAAAAGCCCAAAAGAAGCCATTTTTGGTTGTATGTACTTGTTTATGTTTGAGTGCATCTAACTTTTAGTTTGTAATGATATTTGTTTTACTTATTTAATGCTTTTATGCATAATGTTATAGCTTTCCTGGAAGGCTGTTGCAGTCAGAAGTGGAGGCCAAACTGCTCCTGCTAAGCTGCACCAGTTAAGGAGGAATCCAAGGTCCCATTTTTCGTTTTATGGTAGATTTTGATAATGTATTAGTTATCTTTTAACGAATCAATGTAACTTTCAATAAAATAAGAACATTGATTCTTTTGTCGTATAGAAATTAAGTTATTATAGAAATTTATTCTTTTATACAATAATGTGCTCATTCATTCCTCTAATTTTATTTCATTTTGAAACTCCTTTTTTATGTAGGTAGTGTTGTATTACATTATAATGTTGAAGCGGAGGATCAAGATGTTTCATTACAATTGAGTGAGCACGAAAGAGAGAAGAGAAAGATGTTGAAAGAAGAGTGGGATAGGTGGGTCAGCAAATGGAAGCGTTTGCATCAAGAACAGAAAGTGGAGAGGCAAATGCTACATGATGGTGAAGCAAGTGACGAGGAA
>CAIGRO010033064.1:0-12245 GCA_903798355.1 Fraxinus baroniana | reverse complement strand
TTGAAAGTAGCTCCTATGAAGGGTACTATCCGTTTCGGCAAGAGAGGGAAGTTAAGACCTCGTTTTATCAGACCATGCGAGATCTTAGAGGAAGTAGGTAACGTGGCTTATCGTTTGGCGTTGCCACCCGAGCTCTCGGCTGTACACAATGTTTGTCATGTTTCTTTATTGAGAAAATATATCCACAACCCGAGTCATGTGGTAAATTTTCAGATTATTTCGATTCAGAGGAATTTGTCTTATGAGGAGACATCTATGTGTGTTGTTGATAGAAAAGTCCATGTCTTAACAAACGAAAAGATTCTTTTAATCAAAGTTCAGTGGAGTAGACATGATAATGATGAAACTACCTGGGAACGAGAGGATGAGATTTTGAGAAAGCTAACAAGGCTATATTATCAGGAAATAGCGATAGAATCTAAGATAACACTTATGGAAATGGCTGATGTCATGCCAATATCTAAGAAAGCCAACAAAGCTATACTATCTGAAGGTCTTAGTGCCAATATTGAACAAAAAGCATTGAAGCTTCATAAGTTATCAGTCAAGGAGAATACTACTTTGTCTCCTTCACAAGAGAAAAAATGTAGCAACCAAGAATTTTAAATAATATAAAATTATTTTTTATATTTTTCTTGAAAAACGTGTCGCTAAGTTTTAACCTCAAATTTTAAAATGAGAGTGTGTTCGTCTAACCGTTGTAAAACGAATTTAAATCTATTCAAATCGAGTCCAACATCGAATATTTTAAAATACCAAATTCCTTATCATTTTGTTAAATCCAAATTTTAATAATTTTAAGTACAATGTTTTATTATTTAGGGTCCAACCTTTTGTTAGTCCAATCTCGATTATTTTAGTCCAATTCACTTAAATCCAATTAAGAAAATCCTGGTGGCCCAAATTCTTGGCCCATTTAACTCCTAAGTTTTTGTACCCTAAAATTACTGTTCATATAACTCTATTCCCTCCCCTCCTCACCATTCATTCTCGAATAATTTTAAAGTATTAAATTCCTTATCATTTCATTTTAAAACCCAAATTTTAATAATTTTAAGTACAATGTTCTATTATTTAGAGTCCAACATTTTGTTAGTCCAATCTTAATTATTTTAGTCCAATCCACTTAAACCCAATTAGGAAAAACCTTGAAGCCCAAATTCTTGGCTCATTTAACTCCTATGTTTTTGTGCCCTAAAAATTACTGTTCATATAACTCCATTTCCCTCCCTTCCTCACCATTCACGTGACCAAGCAGCCAACCAAATTGGTAAGAAATCACCCTCAATTTGGGAAAAATCATGTTGATACTAGAATCTCAATTTCTAGCACCACCAAGCTGATGATTTCACACAAACCTAGCCTTAAACACGAGCTCCAAACCACTAATCCAACCACCTAAATCGACACTGCAGCCCACAGTCCAGCCATCGAGTCCACCATCACTAACTGCACACACGCGTACACACGACCTGAAAGCACTGCAACGCCATTTCCACTTTCCAGCCATCCATTCGAGCCATCAACACCCAAATAGCCATCCAATCCACATTCCGCCACCCATTCGAGCCTCTAATGCCAACTCCTTCACCATGCACCACCACAACCACCGCCTGCAACCCCACACGAACACACACACACACACACACACACACACACCACCACCCCAAAATCAACACCCAATGCCATAAAAACCAAGAAAATACAAGACCCATAAACTTACCTCATCCATCCGACCCATTTCCAGTTTGATTGCGAGCCTCCAAACCTCGGACTAGCTTTCGACCCGTACGCTAAAACCACCCTGCCACCTCCACCTACTCACCGGCACCACCACGCGACGGTGGCGCTGACACCGACCACCTACCAATGGTTGTGAATCGGAGGAAGGGGCTGAGCCCCTCTAGGGTCGCTATTTCCCCACAGTCAGCCACCATTTTCGAAAAATCTATTTTCGGTCCCTACACTCTTTCAATTTCAATTTTAGTAAATTTTCAATTAAGTCCCTAAATTTTATTTTATCATTTTAAAACTCTAAAATTTCGAAATACTAATTCAAGACTCATTTCCTATTTTGGTTAAACGAAACGTACAGACGATTAAGAGATTGAGGTTACTTCCCGTTCCACTTTGTACGTGACTCGAGATAAATTGAGGTAGACTCTGCCCCATTAATTAGTTCAAATTATAATTGCATGTATTATATGACATTACGTGATTTATATGCTTTAATGTATAAGATGAGAATATATCTTATGAGATAAATGATGTTGTCATGGTTGTCATAACTTATATAATTTAATGTATGAGAAGAGACGAGAATCTCTTATGAGATAATATGATGTTATACATAATTTATGTACTTAAATGCATGAGACGAGACTACCCACACCCCATGATTTTAAAGGAGCCTATGATTTTATTTTTTTTAAGAAAATGAGCCTATGATGATATCAGTCACTGTATAAATTGCATAATTTATATATTCAATTATTCTGTAGATTAATTATCGGCGATGAGTCTACTGAGTATTTCTTCAAAGTACTCATTCCGTTGTTTTAACAACATTTGCAGATTTCGGAGACGATCGAGCTTGAAGGGCAATGGTGGCACGATTTAATAGATGAAGTTATTTATTTTTGAAATTTATGCATTTTGAATATTATTAACTTTACTTTGTCATTTCAGTTATTTCGAACTTGAGTTTTAAATTTAATCAATTACCCAAAAGTTAATCAAATGAGTTTTGTTGCCGATGAGGTTTACAATTACAAATGTGATGTTCAAAACTTAATTATTTCTGCAAATCTTTTTATTAAAATCAAGACAAATGGGGATGACGTGGTACTCCGAGTTCACGAAACTCGAGGCGTTACAAAAAACCTACAAGGGACAATATCACTATCCCAGAGCTTAATCGCTCAAATATTATCAAAGCCTATAACATCCCTGGTGCTATGGATATTAATCTTGCCAGTTGCTGGTTCACCAGTAATGCGGATGGATAAAAGCTCTAACGTATGAAACTTATAACAAAGTCAATATATATCCACGAGCCTAATATATTGGGTTCGTACTCTTTATGAAATGGAAAATATAATATTTATTTACCCATCAGAATCATTAAAAGAAATTTCTATACTGCCAAAGGATATTGTCCAAGTTATTGAACGATATTATCAAGTTCTTAAACACAAGAACATCTATATCAGGACAAGTGCTGAATGAGATGATGATGAAGATATGCTGCTTCCAGCAAGCCATGTCATAAGAATTGTTACTACTTCCAAGCATTTTCAGCCTGAGAAGAGTGAAATCTATGAAACCACATCAAAAGACGACATCAATATGATAGCCTTCCATAAAGCAAATGGATACAAGGAGCAGTTCGAACAAATCCAGATGGTTATTGAAGAAGAACAAAAAATATGGGTGTATGAGTCACAAAACCACTTGATTTACAGCAAAGTTGTGGCTCTCACTAAACAAGAAGATTGACACTATCTGACGCATGGTGTGATCATATTTTTTAAGGACACGCCACTCGAATACATAAAGTAAAAGATGAGCTGTGTAAACAGTTTTGACGTTATCCTAATCATAAGTGCGCATGTCGTAACACTGAAGATGACGTCTCACCAATCTCTCTTGACCCAGCGGAATTCCCAGAAGAGTGGTTTGAGTTGCATATGGAAAAGTAAATAACCTATTTATCACTACTTTATCAGAATCATTTTGATGAAGAAAAACTATAAGTGTATCTCAATTATTTTTCATATTACGACAAGAGAACTTTAAACCACAGTAAGATACCCAATATTTTACACAGTTAAAGCACCAATAATGAAGGATAACTGTGAAACTTTTCTATTCTATAAATTGAAGACTAATTCTCAAAATCAGGGAGATAGATCTCTACCCGATATTTCAAATCTTTTAACAATTTCAGTTTATCTTTTTCAAGTGAAGCGTGTAATAAAGTAGTCTTTTTGGAGTTCTAATCTTTTTAGAGATAGTACCATGAGTGTAGCCGAAATATGTATGTATACTCTATTATAAGAGATATTAGTGTGATGAATTTATGAAATCAAAGTTGTTTGAAAACACTGTCTTCTTATCCTTATTATATTCTCAAAAGTTAATGTGATGTGTTTATGAAATTAAAGTTATTTGAAGATTCTGTCTTTTTATCCTTATTATTTTCTCAAAAACTATTATCTTACTTAAACTCCAACGGTGAAAACCTTGAGAGTTAATGCATGTATCTCGTTGTCATGTTACTGTGTGTTGGCTTTTGAGGCGTTGGAGAAAGTCATGAGAACCATGTTACCATTTAAAGTGATGTTTTAATAAGGAGTTGAAAGGAAGGCTGTGATTCCGTATGATCCATAGTGAGATATGCAAAAGAGTTTAAAAACAAAATTAGTAGGAATGCGAAAGTTATGTTGAACCATAACCCACTTTCTTAAATTCAAATAATATCGATAACTTATATCCTAGTATACTATATGGGTGCAAACTCAATGGAAATCTCGTTGATATTAATCTGCATTTACGTTCTGCTTCAATACTGTAAAATCTTTCTTATTTATGTCAAATACTTGTATTAATATTTGCACTCCTGCTATTTATGAAGTTTTAATTACGTTTATTCGAAACTTAGAAATTAACTGCGAAAGAAAAAGGGAAGAAATTAAATTATTTTATACTGTGCTTGATTATTTTCTAAAAAATAATAAAAATATACATGTGCCTCTATATTGGACTGAAAATATAGTCACAATTAATAAAGAAATTAATAAGCTAGAAAATAAAATTGGATCATTATACGATTGTTTTGATAAAAGATATATAAATAAATACGAGCATAATTGACTTTTCTATTCATTAGGAAAAATTAACCAAAGTTATTATATATCAGGAATAAAGAACCTTGATTTAACTAAAGAATATGCGAAGGATATTTATATCTTTTTATTATAAAATGTCAACCAATGTGGTATTATAGCATGACTCTAATTACAATTCCAGTAAAACAATTTTTAAGCAATTCAGTTCTCTGTAATTCATTTTCTCTCTACCCATTTTCCACCATCGTAATCAAACGGAAACTAAGAATAAAGAAAAATTTTAGGGTTGACATTTATACTTTGGATTTCTCAATTTTAGAGATGTGAATTTTAGCCCTAAATAAAAAAAAAAAATGGATTTTTGGGATTTTTTTCGAATTTCCAACGTTGCCGCAGCGCTATAGCTTCGCGTTTAGCTATCACCCATTTGAAGCATTGCACGTCAAATTGACTTTGTATTTGGAGTTTTCATTCCAAATAGGCTGGATCATTGGAGTAATCTCAAGAAGACCAAGGAACTTCAAAAACAAATGGAAGAATTGATGAGCAAATGGCACGTAAAGAAAAGTACGAGTCCATGTGCCATGTCGTGCTACTTGTGTCGAAGAAAGATGGGATTTAGAGGATGTGCATAGACTATTAGAGCGATCAACAACATAACGGTAAAATATCGTCACCTTATACCTAGGTTAGATGAATTACATGGATTATCAAATTTAGTAAAACGGATCTAAAGTGGATATCAAATTAGAATGAGAGACGAGGATGAGTGGAAAACTACTTTTAAGACTAAATATGGTTATATGAGTGGTTCATCATGCCGTTTGGACTTACTAATGCACATAACACGTTCATGAGATTAATGAACCACGTCTTATGTGCATATATATAGGTAAATTCGTAGTAGTTTACTTCGATGATATTATGGTATATAGTAAGGATTTAAATGAGCAAATAAAACATTTAAGATGTTTGCTTGTGGTGTTAAGACAAGAACGACTTTATGCTAATTTTAAAAAATATACATTTTGTATGGAAAAAATTGTTTTTCTTAGTTATGTTGTTAATGCAAAGGGTATTGAAATGGATGAGGAAAAAATCAAAACTATCAACACCTAATAAAAGCATAACTTAGGTAAAAAGTCTTCATGGTTTAGCTAGCTTTTATAAGCGTTTTGTTAAAAAATTTAGTACACTTGTCACACCACCGCTCACGGAGATTGTAAAGAAAAGTGTAGAATTTCATTGGAGCATTGAACAAGAACATGCTTTTAATACTATTAAGGATATGTTGTGTATCGCACCAGTTTTATCACTACCTAACTTTAACAATAATTTTAAGATTGAATGTGATGCCTCAAGAATATGTATTGGAGTTGTCTTAATGCAGGAACGAATGCTAATAGCTTACTTTAATGAAAAGCTAAGTCGAGTAGCTCTAAACTATCCTATATATGGCGCGTTGTATGCACTCGAGATTTGGAGACATGGCATCACTAAGTATGGCCAAAGGAGTTCGTGATTCACACCGATCACGAGTCCTTGAAACATTTAAAAGGTCAAGGTAAACTAAACAAGAGGCATGCAAGTGGATAGAGTTCATCGAGACATTTCCATATGTTATTCAGTACAAACAATGTGAAGAAATGTCGTAGCGGATGCATTATTAAGGAGGCATGTACTTCTAACTTCTTTAGGTGTTAAATTGCAGATTTGAATATGTTAAGGATATGTATACTAATGACCTGAACTTTTCTAATATATATGAATCATGTGACAAATGTACTATAGATAAATTCTTTAGGTACGATGAATATTTATTTCGGGAGAATAAGTATGTGTACCTAGGTGTTCAAGGAGAGAGTTGTTAGTACGTGAAGCACATATTGGAGGTTTAACGGGTCACTTTGAGATTAAGAAGACTTTAGATATGTTAAATGAACACTTCCATTGGCCTAAAATGAAGATTGATGTCGATCGGGTTTGTAGTAGATGCATCAATTGTAAAAAGGTTAAGTCTAAGGTTTTATCTCAAGGTTTGTATACACCGTTATCCGTTCCTAGTGAGCATTGGGTTGATGTGTCTATGGACTTTGTGTTAAGTTTACCCAGGACTAAAAAATGAAGAAATTCCATATTTGTAGTGGTAGAAAAATTTAGTAAGATGGCCCATTTCATTCCATGTCATAAAATTGATGATGTCACCAATATTGTGGATTTATTATTTAAAGAAGTAGTACGCATACATGGGGTACCTTAAGAGTATTGTATCGAATAAGGATGTTAAGTTCCTTAATTATTTTTGGAATGTCTTGTGAGATAAATTCGGAACTAAGCTATTATTTTCTACAACTTGTCATCCACAAACGAATGGGCAAATTGAGGTTGTTCATAGAACTGTGACACATCTGTTGCGCACTATATTCCATAAGAACTTGAAGAGTTGGGAGGATTGCTTGCTATTCATATAATTTGCATATAATAGAGTCATGCATTCTACTACTTCTTATACTCCATTTGATATTGTTTAAAGTTTTAATCCACTTAACACCTTTGGATTTAATTCATTTACATGTTGATGAAAGAGGTAGCTTAGATGGAAAAATGAATGTCAAGTTGATAAGATCCCTCCATGAGAAGGTACGGTGCCAAATAAAAAATAGCATTATCCTTCTCAAGAAAATATGAGACGAAAGCATGTTACATTTGAAACATGAGATTAGGTTTGGACGCATATGAGAAATGAACGTTTTTCGACTCGAAGGAAGTCAAAGTTGCCATCGAGGGAAGCGATGGACCATTCCAAGTTCTAGAAAAGATTAATGACAATGCATATAAGTTAATGCTCAAGCAAATAACGGACGAAAGCACGTTACATTTGAACTAGGAGATAGGGTTTGGGCACCTATGAAAAATGAATGTTTTCCAACTCAAAGGAAGTCAAAGTTGCAATCGAGGGGCGATGGACCATTCCAAGTGCTAGAAAAGATTAATGACAATCCCTATAAGTTGGACTTTCCAAGAGAGTCAACATTTTTGCTACTTTCAATGTTCCTGATCTTTCCTTGTTTGATGCAGGTGGATATTCGATGACGAATCATTTTGAAGAGGGAGAGAATGATGAGACCCATGGTACGAGAGATAGCGAGGACAAGGATCCGTTGATCATGGAAGAAGGACCAATGACTAGGTCACGAGCAAAGAATGTCAAAAAAGCCATGAGATTACTTGTTCAAGCTACGGTGGATGAAACAACGACCACAACAAACAAAAAGACAAGTTTCTTATTGGACATGGAGGATGAACAAGATGGATCAACTTAGTTCGAGCAGTAGATAAGGAAGCTAAAGCGAAGACCTATGCGACCGCATAGGGTAACTAAGCATGCGGCCACATCGCCTCTTACTGAAACTTAGTTGAAGGCTGATGACTGACATTTGCGACCGCATAATTCAAAACTAGAATTCGATTGTCCAAATTTCCCCTAAACTTCTATTTTTGTTAAAATTCTCGTATTGTATCTTTTTTATATCTTTTAAGGCTTAATTTTGCTTTTAAATAGGTTTTACGGGTTTTGTATAAATAAGACTCATTCTATTCATTGAAAAACACACAATTTGAGAGATATTATTGTGAGGCATATTGCTTTCTTTTCGTTTTTCATTGAATTAATTTCAAACATATCAAAAATTAAATTTTTGTGGCGTTTAACAATTTAATGTTTATAAGTTCAAATGACCAAAATTTAGTAGCGACACATATGAGAATTATAACCACGAAGTTCAAATTTTAATTCTTGTGTCTCCATATTTATGTTATGATTTTCCGTATTTAAATATGAGCTGCAATTTTTTATTACTCATTTACTGAGATTTATATCTCACATGTATATGTTAAATCTTTTATACATAACTAAAAAGGTGGGTTCAAGACGATCGGAGGTAGATTGTAATTGGATTGGTGAAAAATGAAGAATAAATTTTGTAATTAAGGATTTTAGAAATATTCATTGTATTTTGTTTAAAAATAAAGACTAATTTTAAATCTTTGCATTTTAAGAAAATATTATATTTTTCTTTCGTTTACGAAAGTATTTTTTACAGTACATGTATAACGATTCTAAAGGTAAACATTTAGGTCGTTAAAACATCTCTCCAAAGAGAATCAAAATGCTTGTATCAAAAGAAATTCTTGACCCCCTTAATTTTTTAGACTTAAGTATTTGTTTAATTACACTAAGAAGAAATAAATAATCATAAAGAGATTAGGTGCGCATAGGACTTCGGATATCTTAGATCTAATTCATACAGATATCTGTGAACCATTCCCTTTGCCTTTTTGGAATGATCAACGGTCATTTATTACATTTATAACTTATTTTTCTCGCTATAGCTACATGTTTCTCATTCATGAAAGTATCAATCACTTAACATGTTCAAGATTTACAAGGTTGAAATTGAAAATCAACTCATTAAAAGAATAAAACACGTCCGGGCGACATGACGAATCAGAAGAACAATGTCTGAGGCATTTTGCTAAATTCCTTGAAAAATGTTGAATCGTCTCACAACATACCATGTCGGATCCCCATGACATGAATGATATTGCTGAAAGATGAAACGTAACACTTAAAGAGATCCATTAGAGAAAGGAGAAAGACATATTTGAATGACTTTAAAGTCTTTCTTCAGAAAAATGAGGATGACATTGGATTGGTGGAAGATCTAATCAACTTTTATCAAACAATACAAAAGGATAATTCTCCAAAGTGGATTGATCAAGCAATGCAAAGGGGGAATCTCAAAAGTGGATTGATACCGTAAACGAACAAATAAAGTCCATAAAAGACCGACATTTTGGAACTCGTTCCATTGCCTTCCAGTGAGAAACCCATTAGTTGTAAATAAATATTTAAAATCAAGGAGTATTCGAAGGGCAAAAGACAAGACTCGTCTTGTTGCAAAGGATTTTACTCAAAAGGAAACATTAACATTAAAGAGACTTTCTCATATTTCAACGAAAGACTCTTTTAGGACTATTATGACACTTGTGACACATTTTTATCTTAAGCTACATTAGATGGATGTAAAGACGTCGTTTCTCAATGGTAATATTGACGATGTGATCCATATGGTGCAATCGAGAAACTGAGTTCGAAGACCCAAAGAAGATGGTTTGCAAATTAAAGAAATCCATTTATCCTGGTATTGTATTTCGATAAGATACTAC
Source organism: Fraxinus baroniana (assembly GCA_903798355.1). Taxonomy (NCBI): domain Eukaryota; kingdom Viridiplantae; phylum Streptophyta; class Magnoliopsida; order Lamiales; family Oleaceae; genus Fraxinus; species Fraxinus baroniana. Next base: position 2,166 of record CAIGRO010033064.1, on the reverse strand, counting down.
TTACCTGCAATGATATATATATTTATTGCACGAAATTAAGAGATTTCTATTAAAGAATTTTGAGATGAAATAAGTACCCGTTTTCCTCATCTTCAATATTTCGAATATGATGTTTTTCATCTTCCGTCAAATCTAAAGCAACCTGTTTCACAAAAGTTCCAAGATTATTGAATTTTGTTTTCCTACGTATGCTAGATTAAACGGAAAACAAAAAGGCCAAAAGATGTCACAATCCGGAAAATATCGTGAGAAATGTAAGAGGTTCAAGTCGATTCACTAAGAAACGCATGTCCAAGGAGCATTGTCGATACAGCATAGTTCATGCAAAAGAGAAACTTCAGTGTTCTACAAATCAGTCAAAAGAGAAATGAGAGATTTAAATAAGTTATAGATAAATACAAGATAAATGAGTCACTCAAGAGGGGTTCTCAAGCACTTGCTACTGAGGCTTCATCTCTCTTTCATATCATCAGACAATGAAAGGCTTGGTATTTCGAAAAGAATACTGCCACTACTGATGTGACCTAGCACAAGTAAAGCCAACTGTCAAACAATAAGACCAGCCATACATATTTCATTTGCCTTAAGACTCCACTGGTTGACAGTTACTGGGTACTTTTACCAACTTCAATATTCCAAGTTCCTGATGAGATCGCCATGTGTGCCTTGTATGGGACAAGAAAGGACATTGTTTATGTGCAAGGTTAAAATATGTATACATTTGAAATGGGATGGTTGTAATATGTAACACTGTAGATCTTCGACAACAAAAAGAGAGTCCATTTGAAATGGGATGGTTGTAATATGTAACACTGTAGATCTTCGACAACAAAAAGAGAGTCCATAAATCTTCAAGTAACTAAATGTAGCAGTTACAATAAAAAGTTTAAGGCAATAAATTGAAGTGACAGTGTAGACCTTTGACGAAAAGAAGAGAGCCCATAAATCTTCAAAAGTAACTAATTGTAGCAGTTCCAATCAAAAGTTTAAGGTAAAAAAATTAAGTGACGGCATAGATCTTTGAACAAGAAGATAGCCCATAAATCTTAAAAAGTAAACTATTTTGTAACAGTTCCAATAAAAAATTTAAGTTAATAAAATGAACAGTGGTATATCAACAAACTAATGACTAAAGTCACATAAATAAAGTTTGATGGACAAGTTAAGGACGTCATTTACATCCAAACTTCAATAGAAAACCGGAAGAAAAGCACTAGGACATGTTTAAGGAGATACAGATAAAATAAATGGAAAAATCATATCAGCAAGGAAAAATTCATATCAGCAATAGACGATCAATCTGAGTCCAAAGCTTCATCAAATGCGGCTTAATACACCTCATTTTATTACCTTATCTTTTCCTAAATGGCACCAAGTTTTTAATCTTGAAGACTGATGTTCTATAAACTTAAGAGTTGACTTTAACTTCATATCTTTTCAGTGGTTCATACCGCATATTCTACCTTTATACCTAAAACTTGGAAATATTTAATTGATTAAGAATGCTTCCTTCAACTTTATTATAAATCCTAATAATCCTACTAAACATCAAGGAATAGAATTTTGAGTCCACATTTACAATTCCTCATGAATTTCCCTCTTGGAAAAAATACATAACTCCAGCTTCCACAAGCAATCTCAATGTCTCATTGGTTACAAATTACTAGATTCCAAACTCTTGGACTGGGGTGAGCATAGTTTCTAAATTTATACCTTCAGGCTTCAATGTTACAACCTAAGTCTTGTCTATCTAAGTTAGGAGCCTTGACTGGCACAGCAACTAGAGGACTCCACTGACAATGGCGTGGGCGTTGGAGGTCTCACTCTTCCTACTCCAGCAATCCAGTTATTAAATGGAGCAAAGCCCAATGGGCAGGTCCCTCCTATGGCTGAAATCTTTCCAATTCTCAGTCCAGATGTTGGAAAGTTTTTTCTTTCAAATTGACTTTTTCCTCAGTGAATTCTCAGTTACAATTTTATTTGCTGGGATAAAATTGGTGGTTAGTGGGATTGCCTAGTGAATCACGCAAAACCAGCTAGGAGGATCAGCTTGACCTCTCAAATGCGACAGTCAGAGCCGGACCTGAGGGGAGGCCCAAGAGGCCACCGCCTCAGGCCCAGATCTTTTAGGGGCCCATTATTTTAGGGGCCTTTTTTTTTTTTTTT
>CAIGRO010033045.1:0-11131 GCA_903798355.1 Fraxinus baroniana | reverse complement strand
TTGTGACGGATGGTACATATCATAATACCATGAAGTAAAATTATGACGATATTTGAGGGCTCATTCCTTGTTTCAGGCACTCTTTTCCTTTTTTCAAGAGCACTGCATGTGATTATTTTGACTTACTATACTAATTACATGGCCTACCATTCCTTGGAATCACGCTTAATAGAAAAGCTAAATTTTCTTTTATAAACACTCTCAAACCCAATTAAATAAGAATTATTGACAATGATAGCTTATTACTATGTATTTGCCTTTTAGACTTTTGCACAGAGTAAAATAAGAATTATGGTCTTATGCGTTTTTGCGGCTGGACCGTATTCTTCTGCCTATATTACGGTTAATTCTATTAGCCAATTAGGCGTGATTTTCATCCACTTCAAAAAATCCATTACACAAATTTCGAGAAGGGAATGATTCATAGCTTTTAGCTTAATGGATTAAACAGGGTCAACAACAAGGGCTATTTTTAGGAGTTGAAATGACAGATTTTGATTGATAGTTTTTTCTTAATTTTATTTTATTTTTTTTAAAATTCTAACATTGACCATGTTTATGTAGCACATATGTTAGCTTAATAGAGTAGGTCATCACACATATTAGGTATATTTGGTAAGTTAGATCTATCATTCAAATAACTAGAATTCTGATAACTATAAAAAAAAACTTTCTAGATCACTTAGAAAAGAATGATCATTGTGAATTTCAAATATCTGATTTTCAATATCAGAATAGATACAATAGTAATATCTAAAAAACATGTTCCTAAATGTTATTAAGAATTCATTGATTGACAATGAACAAATGCATTAATAATTTCTTTCATGAAAATTGGATTGTGCTATAACGAGATTATCGGCACCCACCAACTATCCCCTGTTTTGAGGAACAGTTATTCACAATACAAGTCAAAAAGACTAATAAAGCCAAAATTACAATTCCTTGTCCTATAGTAGTGGAGGCACCAAGTAACTAATTTTTTATTTTATTTTTTGTGATGTGCTTTTGGTGGTTTTCCATTCGCACAGAGTTAACTCATTAAAGTCCATTTTAATAGTAAATTGTACTTTGCACCATTGCTCAAATGTCCGGCCTCCTTGAAACTCAATTAAAGGAAATACTAAGACCTCGAATCTTCCCATATTCTTCTATTTAATAACAATTTAAGACTTTGACAACACTTATTCGGACTTGAACAGCAATATTCATAATTTATTCAACAATCACTCTCGAGTAGAATTCAATATATCCTCACATATGACCCTATTATATCTCTATTTATGATGCAAATATATGAAATGCATTAAATCACAAGAACATTCATAGATTCCAAAGCATAAAGCATTACAATAAAGTTACATTTTACGGCGTACATATGAATGCCTTATGGTCATTTCGTAAATATCACATCTTTTTATGATATGCATTACATGCCGTAGAAAAAAAAAAAAAAAAAAAAAGGAAAGCACGCCGTTCAGGAAATTTTTACAACCTCGAAGAGCACGTCGTAAACACTTTAACTTTTTTTTATAGCGTGCAGATGCATAATATGGAGACAGTAATACACCCAACACTAATATCGGTTGATCATTTTTTTTAATCAAATTGTGGAGCTCTGATATTTTTCTTTTCGAAAAATTGAGAAAAGTTTGGTTTCATAATAAAATAAAAACTTCAGAGGCGAAACTACCAATCCATTTCGCCTTATTAAAAAAAAAAAAATCAGAGATAAAGCTCAACTAGAGACAAAAGTAAAGTTTGGAAAATGGGGAAACAATTCAAAAATACAATTTATATATTGTTGAAAGAATATAACAAGGGGATGAATAAAACTATAGTTAAAAATACAAATCACACTTAGATGACAAATATATTGGACGTAAGATGATTAAACTCCGATTCAACGTAAGAGATAATTATATCATATCCCTAGAGTTGGAAATTTTCACTTAGAGGCGGAGGGAGAGGGAAGCAAGGAATGACAACAGACCCATGACATTGGTCCTCCCAAAAAAAGAAATTATTATTATTATTATACACTGTTTTGGTGTGCAACTGTTGTATGCCATAAATATTTTTTACGACATATACCTATGCATGTCATAAATAATTTTTTATTTTTTTTTTCATTTCTTTAAAGTCTCAAATTTTTGCCTATCAATCTATACGGCATGCTTGAGAGCTACGCTATAAATATTAAACTTTTACGACATGTTCAAAATATGTAACGTAGATACTTTAAATAATTGATTATTTATGCCATGCCATAAATAATATATTTGTAGGGCGTGACTTATATGCCAAAAAATCCATTGACCTTTACACAAATTTCGAGAAATGCACTTGAGATTCATAGCTTTTAGCTTAATGGATTAAACGGGGTCAACAACAAGGGCTATTTTCCGGAGTTGAAATGATGATAGTTTTTTCTTAAATTTTTTTAACTATCAATGAAATTTTGCCAAGTGTATATCTGTATAAAATTCTATCGTTGAACATGTTCACGTAGCACATATGTTAGCTTAACAGCTTAGGTCATCACACATATTAGGTATATAGAATGATCATTGTCAATTTCAAATATCTGATTTTCAATATCAGAATAGATACATTATTAATATCTAAAAAACATGTTCCTAAATGTTATTAAGAATTGATTGATTGACAATGAACAAATGCATTAATAATTTCTTTTATGAAATTGGATTGCGCTATAAAGAGATTATCGGCACCCGTCAACTATCCCTTACTTTGAGAAACAATCGTTCACAATACAACTCAAAAAGAATAATAAAACTAAAATTACAATTCCTTGTCATATAGTAGTGGAGGCACCAAGTTTGCCATTCCCACGGAGTGAACTCAGTAAGCTCCATTTTAATAGTAAATTGTACTTTCCACGATTGCTCAAATGTTCAACCTCCTTGAAACCCAATTAAAGGTAATACTAAGACCTTGAATCTCCCTATATTCTTCTATTTAATATCAATTTAAGACTTCGACAACACTTATTCGAGCTTGAAGATCAATGTTCCTAATTTATTCAATAATCACTCTCGAGTAGAATTAAATATATCCTCACAGGTGATTAATTGTGATCGAAACAAAATCTTCCTCGTCAGAAAAATGCCAGTGATCGCGCATGGTGATTAATTGTTATTGCAACTTTTTAACTTTGAACTCGCTGATGCGAATTTCTCGTTCCATGCGATGACATTTACAAGGTACAATGGAATTTCATCATCTATAACTTGGTCCCTACTTCTTTGGTTCAACTCAAGTCCCTTTTTATTTGCATCATGTGTCCTTCATCTTTTAATCATTTCACTTTGACTATTGTCATCAACAATTGTCCATAATTGATCTGTTGCAAATTCTAAATAATTGCAATTAAGTCTTCAAACTTTTCAAATGTTGGTTTTTGCTCCCAAACTTGTGATTTTCGTATGTTTTGCTAGATTAATGCTTCTTATTGATCATGTGCAATCAGTTGATCTTTATTCACTCCGAATCAACTCTAATTTTACTTCAAATCATCTTTCTTCAAGCCAATTGTATTGGAGTCAGGTTTTCTCTCACAATTAACATAATTACACTAAAATAGGTACATTATACACATCCGATCGATTATAAATAACTTTCAAATATAAAAGCATGGATAAGCATGTGTATCAGCAGGCTCCTGAAGCTAGTACAAATGCTGCAGTGCAAAATAATCTGGACTGCATCGGTGTGGGTACAGTGTTAACAAATCAATTTGGGTTTGTTTTGGCAGCTTTTGCGAGAAGAGTAGCAGTGCGCTTTTCACCACAAGATGCTCAAGTGTTGGTGCTACAGAAGGCCTTCACTGTGTTGTAGATGCTAGACTTCGAGTAGATATTGAGTGATGGTATTCATGTGCTAAATGGTGTAAAAAATGTGTCGACCCTATTAGGTTTTTAGTTATATTGACAATTTTTTAGACAAAGGGATTATTATAAAAGAATAGAATTGTTACAAAAGAGTAGTAAAAGTTAAGGAGTTTTTGGAGGGTTGTATAGATGAATTAGGAGTTTTTGGGTTCGAGTATGGAACAAGAAGAAAGAGTGGTCGAATTTAGGCTAGCCTGACGCCTAGTTGATGCTCCAACGTCCAAAGTAGAATCATTGTCGCCCAACTTTCACTCGAGTGACACACCTCTCGCTCGCCAGTCATTAGCCCGACGCTCGAGCGACGGTGTTGTATGAGTAATCTTAATTTGAGTTTCTCAATGTTTTTATCTATCCTAAACTACCGAAACTCCTCATATTATAAATACCTAATGCCCGATACATTTTTTTAGTGTGGTTAATCATTGATTTACATCTTCACAACATCATTCCGAGATCCAAGAACACATTCAACAATCTAGATTACCCTTTTAACTCTTGAGATCAATCAACCACAAGTTTGGGAAAAACATCAAAATTCATATAATCCAAAATGCATACTTCCTAGATTTTTCTAGGAAGGTACTTTCTCAATAGATTTTAAAGGTTGATGAAGAATGAGGGAGGTTGGACCAGAAGCACAAGAAGAGTGCAAGAACGATGCACTCTTGGTGTTCTACATGAGATAGATAATTCCAGAAGATCGGGAGCAGTGCGAGTGAAGTACCTTCCAGCAGGTCTTGGAGATTGCAAAAACTATATCAGCGAGTCTAGTGTGTTTCTAGGCTAGATCCTACTGTAAGTTCTTATTGTCTATAATGAAAACTACTAACTTGGTTCTAAAAGTTTTTACCCAGTTAATGGTTTGCTCTCTCATCAAATCTTGTGTTATTTACTGCTTTAATTATTTATTGCGATAATTCAACATAGGATTATTTGACTTGATTGACTAAACATATAAAGAGAGATAGAGAGGTGATTTCAGTGAGTCTAGAAAGATATCTAAATTTGTAAGATGTTATAAGTGTCAAGGTTTTGGCTAATATAGAAGTGAGTTCCCTAATGGTAAGAAAAATCCGTGAAAAACTATGAATGCAACTCTCATTGATCATGAGTCTAACTCGGATAATCAAAATGAGATGTCTACACACGAGGAGAGTGGGAAGTTTAAGGCCTCCATTGCTAGGATTAAAAGTGAATCTGATAAGGACGGTGAGAAGGTTGAAAAAGTAGATAGTGGTGAGCAATCTGAGGATGAGATTCGTGAGGCTTATCAAAAAAATATTTGAAGAGAGTATTAAAATTAAGAAGGTTAATAAAGCTATGCTTAAGAAGGTCAATGCTCTTGAGCTAATTTGAGAGAAACTTGCAGCTAACCTTCAAGAGTCTATCTTGTGCCTCAAAAAATTATAAACTCTAAATCGATCCCTTGAAACTACAAAGATCTTACACGTGAACTTGAGAAGTCCTCTAGGAGAGTTAGTGAGCTAACCGTTGAGAATCAAAAATTAAAAATTCAGGTTAAGAACTTACCGAGCGAACTTGAAGATTCCAAGTCTCAACTACTTGTTTTATCTAGTGGATCTAAAAAATTGGAAGTCTTTTGGGGTTGAACAAGCCCGCTGGGAGCTAGGGAGGCCTAGGATATAATCAGACTGATCATAATAGGCTAGTACTTTAAAAACCATTTTTATCCTTGCTACTAACCAGAATGCATATGTTCCTAATCCTAAACTCAAGAATAACTTTGGACCTAGCTATATTCATGCCAGTTTCAATTGTGGTGAGTTAGGGCATATAAGGTCTTGGTGTCATAAATTCTTGAATAGAAATAGAAATTAGAATTTAATTAGAGTTAGAAATCAGGATTTTGATGGTCGAATTGACTTCCTTAATAATCAAATGAGTCATTTGACCAAATTTATGATAGAATTGACTCGGGATAAGTCTTTCACTAGTCAGGTTTGGGTGAAAAATAGTGATTTGAAAAAATAAAAAATTTATCACGGTGCTCTTAAAGGTAAGACGTTTGTATACTTAATTGATTATGTACTTTTAATGCATGCTTATGCTTTTTAATTGATTCATTCATTAGTGCATGCATATCCTTTTTTTTTTTTGTTTGATTTTACTTTTTAGGTAGGTTGGTTTTTTTATAAAATAAGAAAAAACTGAAAATCGAAAAAAAAAAATTAGAAGTGAAATTATTTACTACAACATGATACATAATTTACTTGAACATGTATGTTATGACCAAGTATGAATTTAATTGATGTGTAATAGCATTTTTTCCATTACATTGTTTAAGTTGACATGGAGTACTCAGTATAGATTTCTTCATGTACTATCTACACTACACACGTAATGATCTTGTGTTTAAGTCTTCACCATGTGTGTGAAATTTGGGATGATTGTTATGGTGACCTTGAACATGGGTTGACCTTAATTTAGTAGACCTAAACTCGAGCACATTCCCTTAAATAAAATTAAAATGTTTCATCTTATTCTCTTCTTCGAGATCTATTTGACTCGAGTAAATAAAAGTTCGAGGGGTTTCTTATAACCTGATGTCCTATGGTCAACAGACGTTTTACATCCTTGACTTGTATTGTATAGTTTTGTTACATAATGTCAAATGTGTAGATTGTTAGGGTTTTCGTTGTACTGGCAATTCTTTAGACAAAAAATTATTGTAATAGAATAAATTTTTTACAAAAGAGTCATAAAATTCAATGAGTCTTTTTGGAGGGTTGTATAAATAAATTAGGAGTTTTTGGATTCGAGTATGAAACAAGAAGAAAGAGTCGTCGGATTTATGCTAATCTGTCGCCTAGCTGATGCTCAAGCGTCCAAAGCAGAATCATTGTCACCCGGCTCTCGCTCAAGCGACGCACCTTTCGCTCGCCTCTTGCTTCAACTTGAGGGGTAGTATTAATCGTGATTATTGAGATTTGATTTTATATCATCATAGAAGATTTTTTCCTTAATAGAATATTTTGTCTTAGATTAGGTTTATTTCCTTACATAATAAATGAATTTTAACACAACAACGTTTGAAATTTCACATTATTAGATCCGTGAATTTCCAATTATAAGTAAAAAATAAATACAATGAAACAATTTATTATCATTTTATTCTTGAAAAAATCAGTGTGAAATATCCATTCAAACAATTAGGACTTACAACTATAACATCCAATGTAGAACAGATGATCGAGTGGATAAAAAAAAAAGTTGGATCGAAGATAGAAAAACAGTAAATTGCAAATTTGATGTTCATGCTTCGATTTTGGCCCATATTTCATTTTCGAAAAGAGAACGATGAGACAGACTCAACTCACTGCTTTGATGATGTATGATGGATTTCAACTATCTGAGTTCGTTTAGGACTCGAAAACTACTTTTAAAGTTTAGTGCTATTTTTGTCATTTAAATTATTTCGATTTCTTTACAATTCCAGTTCATTTAGGCTTGGTTTGCATTTAAACTTTTATAAATAAAGAGTTAGCTCATTGTTTTCTATTATCTTAAATTTAATAAAATTTGTAAGTTAAATTTTCATTCTCTCATGGATTCCAGATTTTTATTCTTAAACTCTTCGCTTGAATTCCTTATTTTGCATTGTGTCAACATCTTATTAACCTGCAAAATTTCACATGATCAAATGACGCATCATCAAAAGGAAATCCTCACGGAAATATCTAATACGATTCATACAGAAGTAATAGTTTTACTTGGGTGGCTATAATAGAAAATTTGGTTATTCTGTTAAGGATAATTCCGGCGGTCGTTGCCAAATGGTATAGACCCTCTAATTATTATATTTCAAATTAATCTCATGCATAGAAGGAGATGGGGGGGGGGGGGGGGNATAGTTCACCATCGGCCATAGCGACGTAGAGTGACGCCGATCTCAGAGTGCCTCATGTGGCTAGGTGTTGTGAGTGGCCGCGGGCTGGAGCATTCACACACGACGGTGACCTTAAACCAGTAAAATGAAATCCACTATCCGCTGATCCACTATTCCTAGTTAATTTGTAATGTATTTTTCAGTTTTATCACCCCCCCCAACAAATTTTGACTCGCCCCCACAAAATTTTGGAAATTTTTAATTTTTTTCCATTAATAAATATTGACCCAATAACGTACACTTTAAAATTGAACCATACAAAAATTTTAGACCTAACTAAAAGATCCAATAGTTACTTAAACAAATAAATAACCCAAATCCAATCCAAAAGCAAAGATCCATTCACAATTATTATATTAAATTAAATATTTAACTGTAATATAATATAATTAACCCACCCCCACTCCACCCCACATCAACCACCCCCACTGCTCTAGCGACTATTCGGGTGATCGACGACTACTCCGGCGACTATTCTTCGGTCGCGCTTAATTCCGGCGACTGCTCTGATTGCGCCGTTGCTTAGTTCCGGTACGTGCTCCCATTTCGAGGTCGCATGTAACTTAATAAGTAGTTAAAAATATAATTTTCAATCACAACTTATCAAATTAATTGGTCATGGATTATTTCGAGGTCGCAGATCCAAAAATTTATAGGTCACAACTGACTTCATTCGTCATTGATAAAAAAAAAAATTATAGGTCACAATTTTTTTATTGTCACAATTTAAAAATTTATTCCATATTTGTTGGTCACATGTTATATTTTCAGTCACAAAGTGACGAATTTTAAGGTCACAGTTACTATATAGATAGTCACAGATACACGCCCCATGTCATCACATCCCACCCACAACCATAGCCACGTATTAAAATTTTTTACAGGTCACAGATTGAAAAAATCAAAACTTTTATTGGTCACAACTCGATTACAACTTAAAAAATTATGAGTGACAATCAGAATTTGTAGGTCACATACTATTTATTTGTCAATAATTAATCAATCATTGGTCACAGTCAACTAAATTATTGGTCACAGACACCCCAATCTCATTGCATCCAACCAAGACAACCGCTACGACCGCCCCACCACCACGCACACAACAAAAATCAGTCACCACCAAATCCAACAAAACCATCACCTCAAATCCCAAAAAAAAAATAAAATAAAAAAATCCCCAAATCCGTCAGTACAATTACAACAGCCGCAAATCACAACCCACAAAATTCATCGAAGCTAAACCTTTACTAACTTAGAATTCGTGTCACACTTGTAGCCTAAGCTGTTGGATGAGAAACAAACGACTATTTACAAAAGAGCCGTTGATAAAAATTATCACCTGAAGATGAAGGCCTCGCGATTCATATTTAGTGAGATAAATAAGAAATTTTGCCATTTACTGCGGCTGATGGGAGTGGACATAGTTCACCATCGGCCATAGCGACGTAGAGTGACGCCGATCTCAGAGTGCCTCATGTGGCTAGGTGTTGTGAGTGGCCGCGGGCTGGAGCATTCACACACGACGGTGACCTTAAACCAGTAAAATGAAATCCACTATCCGCTGATCCACTATTCCTATAACCAGTAAAATGAAATCCACTATCTACCAAATCCATGAGCATGTGGATGACGGAAGATAGAGGATGGTTTGGGTTTAAGGTTGAAATCTGGTGGGGGTGGGTGGTTTGGTCACCTCTGGTAAGGTGTGTGGCTAAGAGAGAAGGGACGAAAGAGGAGATGGAAGAGAGAGAAGCGGTGGAAGAGAGAGGAGGGTGTGGGTTTAAGGTTGAAATCTGGTAGGGGTAGTATATAGATTAATTTAATTTAAAATATCATTATTAATATTATTAATTGTGAAATTAAAACCTGTTTTTGATTAAATAAAGTATAAACTTGATTTTTAAAAATCCCAAACTTAACGCCTGATTTTACGTAATTTCCACTAAAAAAGGAAAATTGGTTCTGGCTCATTGTTTAGCTCATTTGAAAAATGAAAACCCAACACAATTGTAATATAATTAATTCCCAATTCTCAAACCGCTTCACAAATTATTTGCACGATTTATGAAATTTGCCCGCCGCTTTCAACTTCAAAATTTCAGATGTCCAAACCATTTCTACAATCTGTTACATAGATAGGCAGTTTATTTTTTGTCGTTTTTATCTTCATCTAACGTTCACGTTTTCAATTTGTATAACGTTAGACACATAGATGAACATATTGCTGATTGCCTTTTTGGTCAATCAATCTAACTTGTCTATTTTGGTACTCAAAATCGTCATTTTCAATCCCCTCCACCCCCGTATTTTCACCCCTAAGATTGAAATCTTAACTACGTCCCTGATCTCATGCATTGCTAAGGAAAAATGAAAAGAGTGCCTAAAACAAGGAATGAGTCCCTAAAATAAAGGAATGTCCACTGGATAAATATTTGCATAATAAACGTCATTGTTTTAGGTCATTGGACATAACTTCGCAAGATAATTGATTCAATAAATAGTCCCAAATTTCGATTTTATTATTTATTTTAAATAATAATTGAATTCTTTTTCATCTTTTCATTCCTCAAAGTTTGAGTTTAATTGTTTATGGTTGAACCGCGAACTTATAAGTTTATGTTTGTTAAAAGGATGTGTCATGTATTCTTTATTATCCCCTCCTCTATTAAAAGAGGCAATCCTCCATTTACTCTTCATTTAGGACGTATTTTCATTTCCCAATTTATCCTCCCTCTTCATGACAAATCCCTCTTCTATTCCTCAGTAATCTTCTTTTATAAAAAAAAAGTAGGCGGTGCTAGGGAACAACAAAAAGCTGAGAGATGTAATAAAGTAAGTTTGTTTTTAATTTCAAATAAAAACAAACGATTTAAATATAGAGAATATGTAATTTTAAAAATATTACTTAGCGGACAATATATTTTATTTTTTTTTGGTAATTGTAAATGAAGAAATTTGTGCTGTTTAAATGAAAATTTTGTGGCATAATTATCCCCTCCTCTATTAAAAGAGAGGGGGAATCCTTCGACAACTGTTCATTCATGATGTATTTTTTCCCAATTTATCCTTCCCTTCATAAGAAATTCCTCTTCTCCCTCCTCTATTAAAAGAGGTATTGCTTGGGGAAAATAAAAACCTGGGAGTGAAAAAATGTAGGCGCCGAAAAATCCGTATTTTTTATTATTAATTAAAAGAGGTAATCCTCCCTTTTCCTAATTTATCCTCCCTCTTCATAAGAAATCCTTAGAAAAATGATAATCTTCTTTGATAAAAAAAAGTAGGCGTTGGGAGGTATTGTTGGGAGAAAACA
>CAIGRO010033009.1:0-11479 GCA_903798355.1 Fraxinus baroniana | reverse complement strand
GCATAACATCATCATATTATCTCATCTCCTCTCATGCGTTAGAGCATATAAGTCATGCCAAACATAACCACATCATTTATCACATAGGAGATATTCTCGTCTTATGTATTAAAGCATATAAATCACGTAAGGTCACATAATACATACAATTATAATTTAAACTAATTAATGGAGGCGAGTCTACCTGAAATTGTCTCAAGTCACGCAAAAAGTGGAGCGGTTAGTAACCTCAATCCCTTAATCGTCCGTACGTTTCGTCTAACCAAAATAGGAAATAAGTCTTGAATTAGTATTTCGAAATTTTAAAGTTTTAAAATGATAAAATAAAATTTAGGGACTTAATTGGAAATTTATTGAAACTGAAATTGGAAAGTTTAAGGACTGAAAATAAACTTTTCGAAAATAGTGGGCTAACTGTGAAAAACAAGAACTCCATGGACTGATTTATTAATAACTGAAACTTTGGGACTGAAATAAACAACTTTTGAAATTTGGGGCTTAAGGGGTGAATTTCCAAAAAAATCAAAATAAAAAAAAAATGTATCTCACCCATTCTCCCTCATTATCGAATAAAAGCAGAGAGAGCGAGGGAGCTTTCGAGGGGAATGGGCTCTGCCCTTTCCTCAGATTCACGGTGTCGGCGTCACCGTCGCGTGGTGGCGTCGGTGTGGGTTGTGGAGTGGCTGCATGGGAGAGATTTTGGTTTATGGTTCGAGAGCCGACCGAGGCTTGGAGGGCTCGAATTTTTGGGTTTTCCGATGGATAATCAAGCTGGAAATGGGTCGGGGAAGGAGGTAAGTTTATGGGTTATATTATTTTTTGGATTTAATGGCTGTTTGGTGTTGATTTTGGTGTGTAGGGGCTGTCGATTGGGGTTGTTTTGTGGTTGTCCGTGAGGGTCATAGGTAGTGGTGTTTGGGTATGGTGGTGGTAGCGTGGTGGCTCCTGCATAGTGGGATGGGTGGTGCTGAGACTTACTTGCAATTAAAATTGGTGATGGTGGGTTCGAAGTTGGGTTGAGGCTGCAGCTCGTGTGTGTTTACAGTTGGGTTTGAGTCTGGGTTTGTGTATTTGGCTGCAGCTGGGTTTTGAGGCCTGTTGGTGGTTCGGCTGGGCTGTGTATGGTGAGGAGCTGCTTTCAGCTCGTGTGAAAACATCCTGTTGTTGGTGCTAGAAATTGATGTTTTAGCATCAATGGGAGTTTCCAAATTGAGAGAGAGGGAGTTTCCTTGCCCAGATTGGTTGCCTGGAGCGTGAATGGTGAGGAAGAGAGGGAATTGAGTTATATGAACAGAAATTTTAGGGCACAAAACCTAGGAGTTAAATGGGCCAAGAATTTGGGCTGTAAGAATTTCCTAATTGGATTTAAGTNATTGGTTGCCTGGAGCGTGAATGGTGAGGAAGAGAGGGAATTGAGTTATATGAACAGAAATTTTAGGGCACAAAACCTAGGAGTTAAATGGGCCAAGAATTTGGGCTGTAAGAATTTCCTAATTGGATTTAAGTTAATTGGACTAAAATAATCAAAATTGGACTAACAAAATGTTGGACCCTAAATAATTAATCATTGTACTTAAAATTATTAAAATCTAGATTTAACGAAATGATAAGGAATTTGGTAATTTAAAATATTCGAGGTTGGACTCGGTTTGAATAGATTTAAATTTGTTTTACAATGGCAAGACGAACACACTTTCATTTTTAAAATTTGGGGTTAAACTTGCCGACACGTTTTTCAAGAAAAATAATTTTATATCATTTAAAACTCTCCCATAAGAGAATTTGCCCCCACATATGCAAGCTTAATATCCTAGGGACGATAAGGCAAGGAGACTTCCAAAATAGGATCTTCCTAGCCATGTGAGGGATGAAGATAGAGAAGGCTTAGGAATGGACAATGTACCTATTCAGGAGATAGAGGCAATCTTTGAGGGTCTATTTATTGGGGGCAAAACTTGGTACACCCAAAGAAACTCTGCACGGGAGGCCAAAGGCCCTCAATGGCTAGCTACATAGTCAATAACAATTACCATGGGCTAGGAATGTGCAACCATTACTTTCACCAAAGAAGATGTGGTGGGTTTACACTACTCCCAATGTGATTCCCTGGTAGTAAGGGTTGTTGTAGCATGCAATGGGATGAAACGTATGTTAGTAGAAAATAAGAGTTTTGTTAACAGCCTATTTGGTACCACCTATGACAAGATGCTAATGGATCACGAACTAACCACATTATCTTCTTATACCAGTTCACCGACAATATCATCATTTGAAGGGAAAAAATGACCCTTGCAACAGAGATGGGCACACGTCCTCAAATGGCTACCACTATATGGAGTTCCTTGTGGTGGACAAGAAGTCAGCCTACCATGGAGTATTGGGAAGACCTGTCCTAAAGGAATTATGGACGTCACCTTGATCCATCTCCTAGCATAAAATTCTCTATGGAATATAGTATTGCAATGGTTAGAGGTTATCAAATGGGAGATATGGAATGTTATTTGAACTTTCTAAGAAAGGCTAAGCATCGTGATGTTAATATGGTATTACTTGACACCAAAACAGTTGACGCACCTGAAAGGGGACATACTATTGAATAAGGAAAAAATGTTGAGATGGTGGATGGATATGGAAAAAGGGAAGGCTTATGAAGAAATGGCTATATATAATTAGTTGGACCCTTGCATCGTAGAGTTTGAATTGCAAACAACTCTAGTGGAAGAACTAGAGACCCTCAAGATCCCACCAAATCACTACTACTGGGAAGGAATATATTACCAAAAGCCAATGCTTAAGAGCTTTTTGTGTAAGAACGTGGATGTCTTTGTTTGGATGCATAAGGACATAGTTGGAATTGACCTAATGGTTAGCTGCCACCATCTTAAAACTGATTCTAAGATTGTCCCACATAGACAAAAAGGAAGAGTCCTCAAACTAGAGAAGTATGAGGCCTTGAAAGAAGATGTGGAGAAGTTGATAACCATTGGATTCATTAGAGAGGCCATTTATACAAAATAGATTTCTAATCTAGTCTGTGTGAGAAAACACAATGGCTAGTGAAGGGCCTGTATAGACTTTTTAAACCTTAACCAGGATTGCCCAAATGAAAGTTGTCCCCATCCAAGGATAGACCAACTCGTGGCTTCTACCACAGGATAAGAATTGTTGAGCTTCATAGATGCCTATTCAGATCATAATCAAATTTTCATGCATCCCGTGAATGAGAAGAACATCTCTTTCTTTATTGATAGATGTCTCTATTGCTATAAAGTGACCATTTGGGTTAAAAAATATCGCAGCCACCTATCAAAGGTTTGTCAGCAAGATGTTGTTGTCCTTATTGACAAAAACATGGAGGTATACATGGATGACATGTTAATAAAGAACCTTATAACAAAAGATGATGTCAAGTACCTAGATGCTACTTTCCAAATTCTAATGAGGTACTAAATGAGGTTAAACTCCTTTAAGTATGGGTTTAGTGTTTCCTCAGTATACTTCCTAGGAACATGGTCAACCAAAGAAGAATTAAGGAAAATGATCAAGGCCCTGATAGAGATGAGGTCCCCCTCAAAAAATCCAAAGAGGTGTAGAGCCTTATTAGGAATGTGGCAATCCTGAGTCACTTTGGTTCAGAAGCCATCTATAATTGTCTTTCCTTCTTCAATGTTCTCAAATGAGGGAAGAACAAATGGAATGAGAAGTGTGAAGAAAATCACTATTTGCCTATCTACTATGTAAGCAAAGTCCTCTTACAAGTGAACACCCTCTAACCGAATATGGAGATCGTCATTGTTTCTCTAGTCGCCGCTTGAAGAAAATTGATGTCATACTTCCAGGCTCATAGCTTTAGAAGCCTGATACTTCAGGAATATTGATAAAGTGGGTTGTAGAGCTGAAGAGTTCAACCTAGTCTTTAAACCAAGGACCTCAATCAAGGATTAAGCCTTTACAGACTTCGTATCGATTGTAAAAACATCCTTGAAATAGAGGGGACAATGGAACCCATTTAGCCCCCCACTTGGATCCTTTACGTAGATGGCTCATTTGGAGGTAGAGGCTCTGGAGCAAGTGTGGTCTTAGTAAGCTGGAAGCCACAAGCTTAATTATGAGGTGAGATTTGGTTTAAAGCTTCCAACAATGTTGCAAAATATGGAGATGCAAGTAAATAGGCTACTTATATATAGTGATTTTCAACTAGTAGTGAGCCATGTTAATGGAACTTTATTGAAAGAGATAATGGCATGGTGACATACCTTAAATCCGTATAGACCTTATCTCATCTTTTGAAAAGTTTGAGATGGTACAAATCCCTCACCTTTCAAATGTCCATGCCGATACCCTATCGAAATTAGCTAGTAGTAATGACTCTGAGCTACTTGAGATAGTGATCATCTAGCACCTCGCCAAACCCTCTATCTCAAAAGGGAAAAGTGATGTAGATTGAAGGCACTCCATCATGAATGCAACAAATTATTGCCTTTCTCAAAGATCAGGTCTTCCCTGCTAACAAAGATAAAGCCCATAAGCTTATAAGAAAAGCTGCACATTTCATTCTCCAAAATGATATACTATAAAAAAGAGGCGTCTATTCGCTCCTCTTCGATGCACATAAAAAGAATATGCTACTTATGTCTTTTTAGAAAATTCATGAAATTGTAGATGGCAACCACACTAAAGGGCCTGCACTCGCACAAAAGGTGCTTAGGCAAGGATATTATTGGCCTACCTTGAAAAAGGATGAACTTCAATATGTATGGAAGTGTAACAAGTGCTACGCTTCTCTACCGTACAGAGGCAATCATCCCAAGAGCTTTTAGTGGTTTCTATCCTTTGGCAATTTACCAAGTGAGAGATTGACATCAAATGCCCTCTACGAAAAGGAAAAATTATGCAAGCTATGGAATTGTCAGTATTGATTACTTTACAAAGTTGGCAGAGGCTGAGCTTTTGGCTAAAATCATAGAAGCTACCTCTTTCAAGTTCTTTTGGAAGAACATCATATGCCGGTTTAGGAATTCCCACTTAATCGTACCAACAATGAATGATAATTTGACAACAAAAGGTTAGAGACCTATATAAAAAGCTAGGAATCAAAAAGCACTTCTCAAGAAAATGGCTTTCGTCTTGTCGTCTACACTTCAATAAAATATCTAACGATGACCTGAGGAGATATGGACTTGACTTCCTTGAAGAAATGCAGGATGATTCACAAGTAAGACTTTTACCAGCAAAAAATGACTCATTACAATGCTAAAGTAAAAGATGATGTAATTTTACATAGATGATCATGTGTTGAGAGTGGTCTTCATCTCCTCAAAAGAGCCAGACATAGGCCTCTACCGCATCAAAGAAGAACTACGAACTGGCACTTACAAAATTGAAGACCTGAATTGGAAAGGTACAACTTTATTTATAGAATATAGAGTGCTTGAGAAGATAGTATTAGTGAGCAAAACTCACATATTTAGCTAGACAACCTCTTCCAACTCATGTAAATATATTTTATTCAATGCTGTGAATAAAGTTTTTTGCTTCTTCATTACAGCTTCCATGGATAAACAATCTATCAATGAAAACGCTTTTGGTATGGATGAGCAACCCATGCAAAGAAGTATTATCCACTTAGAAACGAGAAGTAACAAGTACCCCAAAAAGTGGCCCACCTCAGATACCTATGAAGACAATGCCCTCTATGGATGAACATCCACCATGGAAGAAGCTCTTAACATGGATTAGTCATCCCCATACAAAGAAGTCTACTATGAAAGGAGAGGTGAGAAGTACCTAAAAAGGAAGCCCACCTTGAATGCCTACTAAGATGATGCTCTTTATGAATAAACCATCCACCATGGATGAAGACCTTAGCTGGATGAGCTACCTATGCAAGGAGATCCACTAGGAAAGAATAGGTGAGAAGCACTCCTAAAAAGGACCCACCTTGGATACCTATGAAGATGATGCTCTCCATCTATGAACCATCCACAATGGAAAAACCTTTAACATGGATGAGCCACCCATGCAAGGAAGTCTACTTTTTAAGGAGATGTGAAACTTATTCAAAAGGGATGTCCACCCCTGATACCATGAAGATGATGTTTTCATGGATGAACTATCCACCACGAAAGAGGCTTTTAACATGAATGCGCTACCTCCATGCGAGAAAGTATTTTTGTCACTTCGACAGAAGAAGTATGATGCAACCCTAAAGGAGCCTTCTAAAAACATGGGAGGTATCAATCTATTAAATTGACCAAAGTGTCAACACTTGGATAAAAACATTCAATTTTTGTTGTAATAATAGAGATAACATGATTTATCTGATGTGACCTATCCAATGTGATTTGATCTACCTAACTCTCACATATTAGAGATGAAAATGCTATAATATCTGAAGTGTCAACACTTGGTTAAGTTTACAAGTTTATCCTGAAGGTACTTATTAGGAGTTGAAGAGACTGTTTCATTAATTGATGATATATGTTTATTAGTTACTGGTTATGAAGTGAAAACATTTAGAGGCATCAAAGTAAACATGCGTACAAGTAAAGAAAAGGTCTCAACATATGATAAAATAGATATTTCATTAATCAAAAGAATATTACAAGAGAAGATGCCGAAGTTTTTACATCAGAAGTAAAGTAGGCAAAAACCCTAGGGATTAACTATCACTAAAGCCCCCTTCCCAACTGTTTCCTCCTCCTTCTCTTGATTTACCTCAGCCCCAGGAACATTATGTTGAGCTTTATCAACAACCATATTATCTTCTAGATTCTTAAGATCAGGTCAACCACCGATTGGTCTACCAAATTCCTTTACTAAGAAGTTAACGTCTTACTTCAGATGAATTTTCATCATCCAAACTATCATCGTTTTAGCATTCCACAAAGCCCAATAATCAGCAAAGTCATCGTACTCCTTTATCTTATCAAAGCTGCTAATGTAGTTGTAACGACCCGACCTTGTGCCCCAGTCGTTATCATATCATACGTATTGTCCGCTTTGGAAGAGCATAGGCCCATCTTACCCCTCATGACTTTCTGACGTGTCCCCAGGATTCGAATCCAAAACATCCATCATATGGGAGACTTAAGTTGAACCCAAGACCTCCATCATATGGCCCATCTTTCTCGTCTCGCTCAAGCGATAAGCGGGCATCCGTCCAGCGCCGTCAATCTGCCTTTTGACATCTTCAAGCCCAAAACTCCACAACACAAAACCCTAGATACTATTTGGACTAGATTCACAAAACCCATCAATCTCTACCTTGACACAAATTTCAGTACAACAAATGAAACTCCAAAATTTCTCCACCTCGAGAAATAAGTCTGACTGCAATGAAACATACTGAACTCTTCAACCTGAACCAAACCTCTCTAACACTCGAACTAATCTTGCTCTTTCACCATATCCAAACACGGATACAAATTAACCAAACCATCAGGTTCCCAAAATTCACAACGAATTCAAAATTTACCAAATAAGGTCGAAGCACACTTTGTAGCAGAATCACTACTAAATACTTTAACTGAAGGCCCCTGGTCAGACTCGTCTCCTTTAATAACTCCAAAAGCATGCAAATTCAAATCAACATCCCCGTACCTATTTCCAATGAGTCTTTCCCTAGCCGTTGAATACAATGGAACCACATAGTGTGGTGGCAAAGAGGAATTACCCATATTTCCTAAACTCAAAGAGTAGTATTCTCCAAAATAGACCCAGAGCCAACTCTTAACGGTAATGTACCAAACCTGTACTGATGTCTCTTTACTAATTCTGCCCAACCCTACAAGATGTATAACTGGGACTTTCTTCGCCCCTCCAATACAACACGGACACCTTTCGTGACCTTCAAGACTCCACCTACACCAGAGAATGTGTACCCTCTCTAATCTTGGGTATTCAGCGATCAGTTCTTCTTCAAGTCTGGAAAGATGTTGAACCCAACCAAGTGTTCTAATTGTTCCATCCACCAGCTTCAATATGACTCTCCAAATACCAGCTACCCGATAAGATTCGTTGTTTTCCATAACAACGACACATTGCATCACCGTTTCATATGATTCAAACAAATCCCGATTGGGACTCATATGAAATGTACAAGATGTATCTAAAATCCACTCCTCGTCAGGCTTGGATTCCACGTCAAAAATCATCAAAAGATCTCCATCACTTACAAAGTCCTCTACGACCTGAAGTATCTGATTGTCTCTTACGATTTGCAGCTGAATTATTCTTACCCTGCAACTTCTTGCAATCTCTCTTGATGTATCCTTTCTTCTTATAGTAAAAGCAGACCCTATTGTTGAAATCTACCCTTGACTTGCCTCTTCGCGATCACCATAAACCACAAGAGCTTCATCATCTCTAAAAGCTGTTCCAACCAAAGGCTTCATCTTCTCCTTTGAGAAGAAGGCATCATACACGTCTTCAATGGTAAGTGTGTCAAGATTGTACAGAATCGTATCCCTAAACGATGAAAACGAATCAGGCAGTGAGCATAACAGAATTAAGGCCAAGTTCTCTTCATCATATTTTACCTCCAACGTCTATAGATCAGCGGTCATCTCTTTAAACATGGCCAGATGATCTTCCAGTCATCGACCTTCTGCCATGCGATGCGAATAAAGCCTCTGCTTCATATGTAATTTACTGGTCAGACTTTTGGTCATGAACAATTGCTTCAGTTTCAACCACAACGCAGCTGTTGTCTTCTCCTTCAAGACGTCATGAAGAATCTTATTAGACAAATGAAGATGAATCTATGAAAGTGCCCTGTGATCCTTCCGTTACTTCTCCTCTGTTGTCCAAGTTGTGGGTATCCTATCAAATCCCAACAAAGTATCATCCAAATCCATCTATGCCAATATAGCTCTCATCTTCACTTGCAACAACAAAAATCTTATACTGCTATCCAATAATGGGATAGCATACTTTATGGTAGCCATCGATAACCAAAAACCTCAAACAATCAAATCCTTGCTCTGCGGAACTACTGAACCTTGACTCTGATACCACTTGTTAGGAATTCGAGAAGGGAATATGGTGCGATATGAAGTATAGATTGCACAAACTGATAAACAAGAACAAGGTTTAAAATAAAAGTAAACAAAAAGATGACATTGGTAGAGGAAACGAATATCTTATTAATAACAACCAATGGAGAGAAAATACAATTTCTGCAACTTCAGCTCTTCTAAACTGAATGAAGAGTCTACTATTTATAGGAGACATGTCCAAACCATGGAATCAACCTAAAATACGGAAACTAAGTTAAAAAATCGAGTAAAATCGAAAAAGAAGGAAATAAAACTGCAGCGACAAGCAGACGACGAACTCCTTGTTCCAATTTTGCTCCTCTTGCTCAAGTGATAAGCGGGCTTCCATCCAGCGCCTTCAATCCGCATTTTTTCATTCTTGGACCCTATCTTGACATCTTCAAGCTCAAAACTCCATAACGCGAAACCCTAGACCCAATTTGGACCGGATTTGGGTCACAAAACCCAACAGTACTTATAATACATTTTCGAAAAGAGAACAACGAGCTGCGATATATGATGTATTTTAGCATTTCGAGTTCATTTAGGATTTAGGACTCGAAAACTGCTTTTAAAGTTTTAATGCTATTTTTGTGATTTAGTTTATTTCGAATTATTTTCGATTTTAGTTCTTTTAAACTAGATTTTCATGTAAACCCTTATAAATAAAGAGTTAATCTTTGTTTTTGAGAATCTTGAATTAATAAAATTTCACGAGTTTAATTTTTATTCTCTGATGAATTTCAATTTTGGTGTTTTTAAGGTTTTCACTTGAATTATTTATTCCAGGCTGCGTCAATAATGTTAATAAAAAATGAGAATCATATAAAACAAAAGAAATGTCTATAGTTCATCATGAAATTTTGAAGCTGCTACACTTGGCTCCTGCGATTCAATTTTATTAGTTTAACGCAATAAGTTATCGATTTTAAATTATTAAAAATAAGATGAAATTTGTTATGTTTATATTTAGCCCTTGTTTGACAACCATTAAAATGATTTTTTTTAAATAAGTTTTGAAATAGTGAATTTTTGGAGAAGGCGTTTAAAAAGTAGGAAAAAAATTTAAATTTACGTGCAGAATATTTTATTTTGAAAATGTGTGGTTGAAAAAAAATATGAAAAAAATGTTTTGTTTTAATGATTGTCAAATAGATGATTATTTAGATTTTGTACTCCCAGTACTTGTTTCTACAGATTTACTACGGGGGGAGAAACTAGCAGTTTAAGTAAGTGATAAATAAGTTTTTGCAAGTAAAGCAAGAATTACATTTAAAATAAGTAAATATTGCATTTTTCTATCGCAAGTGTACGATATCATAACAAGTAATACGGTGGACCTTTGAATCCGGATTATCGTTCCCACGAGGTCTATACTTTAGACCTTAATAAATTCTTATAACGCCTATTTGATTCAAATGAACAAAGATTTATGCGTTGATGTGAATTTTTGATTTAAACAGTTTAATTTAATTAATATGCACACAAAGATTTGTTGAGATTTCAAAGAATGCATGGAAATGAGGGACGAACAATTTCTAAGATTCAAGAGCCTAATGTAGTATTTGATTGAATTCTTCTATGGTATTCAATTTACCCCTCTCGAGTTCTCATTGAGTCTATTTAACTGTTTCATTCCCATATCTCTATGCGAATCTACATTAGTTAAACGAAATTTCAGTTCTAAGAATTCATGTGTGATCGTAATATTTAATATATGTATCTCTACACGTTATAATAAATTACCAGATTTTACTATATGGTTTAAATCTCAAATTCACCTCTCGATTCGTAAAAGATTCACAAAGTTATCAAATTAGTGATCAAGTAATTTAATGCATTAAACTCATAGTAAAATCAACACATGAATGATAAAATACCAAAAATATTTAATAAAAGACATAAAGGTTTTCAAGTAGATTACATCGTTCACCCTAATTTAAAGTTTAGCTACTCGTAATAAATAAAGAAGAATTGAATATAGATGTAGAAAAAGAAATAAAGCTTGCACAAAGATCTTATTCTTCTTCCAATCAATGTTTCAAAGCTTGAATCCCTTGATGTTTTCCTCCTTTAAATTATGCTCTTAATCTCTAGTTGTATCTTTATTTTCTCAATCTGTGGAACCCCTTTAAAAGTGTCTCATTTATTCTATTTATATTCCCCTACACGGTTTTATAAAAATTGGAGTCTGTCTGGGCTTTTTGCGGGCCTAAATATCATAACCCTAAAACAGGTGGCGCAGTGCCTAGTCGTCGCGTTCCCTTCCTGTGTAGCACCTAGCGCTATGAGTGCAGTGCCTAGTTACCTCCCAGGTTGGTAGTCACGTTGTCACTATTCAAGTTTAGCACTCCATATTCCATTGGGTTTGAAGTAGAAGGCCGAAAGGTGGTTCTAAACTTGGGCCTGAGTTTAAACCAGGGGAATTATGTGGTAAAGTA
>CAIGRO010033008.1:0-14630 GCA_903798355.1 Fraxinus baroniana | reverse complement strand
ACACATGATTGAAAATATAATTGAGAATGTTCAATTTTTCTTTTCATTAAATCTCATCTTTTAAAGAACACGGATTATTTATACGATGAAAAAGAAAATCATATTCCATAAGAAAAATACAAAATCTTTATAATAGAAAGTTCGAGTTCGTCTTGAAAATGGACTCTCCATTAATAATGGTGTGTGAATGAGTTCAAGTGAATTGGACAGCAAGGACCGATTTCATCTGTGGACCAGATGTTAAGATGANATATAATTGAGAATGTTCAATTTTTCTTTTCATTAAATCTCATCTTTTAAAGAACACGGATTATTTATACGATGAAAAAGAAAATCATATTCCATAAGAAAAATACAAAATCTTTATAATAGAAAGTTCGAGTTCGTCTTGAAAATGGACTCTCCATTAATAATGGTGTGTGAATGAGTTCAAGTGAATTGGACAGCAAGGACCGATTTCATCTGTGGACCAGATGTTAAGATGAGGGGAAAAAAACAAAAAGCACGGGAAATTGAACCCGACGTGAATCGAACACGCAACCTTCTGATCTGGAGTCAGACGCGCTACCATTGCGCCACGGATCCACTTGTAAGGTTTACGTATAGAAGAAACTTAAAATATTGAACTCCTGTTTGACAACAATTAAAACAAAACTCTCTCTCTCTTTTTTTTCCTTTTTCTTCTTCCCTCGCAAACTCGTTTTCAACTACATATTCTTGATAAAAAAAAATTTATTTTTTAACCGCACATTCTCAAAAAAATCCTTATTTCAAAACTCATTTTTCTCAAAAAATTCTTTTTAATGATTATCAAACAAAGACCGAATCCATTTTATTCTAGAAAAGATGTCAAAACTATATTTTGTATTACACAAGTTTTGTCCAAAAAAAGTTCGAAATAAAGTTTTGATCCTCATCTTGTGTTCATTTTTCATCCTTTGAGTACCCTAAAAAAAAACAAACACACACACACACACATTTCTTCGATTGAACCACAACTCATCTATTAATTCTCCAACATTTGTTAGTCGAACCTTCACTCAAGTTTTATGGAGCTTCATCTTGATAATCCATAATTTTTTTATTTTTCTTGATTTTGGTATTCGATATTAATTGAAATAAAAAAAAAAACTAATTTATCTATTTTATTTTCCCGACGCCAAGAGATATATCGATTTGTAGACTTTCAAATAATTTTTTAGAGTTCGTGATATTTTTTCTTCGACGTTTATAATTTTTCATAAGATTAAAAAATAAATCTTTGAACTTTACTTCGTACCATTTCAGATACGCACATAAACTTTCGTGGATCTTGCTACATGTACATAAAAATTTACATAATGGATTACATATTATCACACGACACACTATCATTTGTCAGTTTAAAACATTTAGGCCGTGTCTGGGAGGGCTTAAATTGTCCAAAAAAACTAATTTTCCTACTGTTAACTACTGAAGCTGGACCCCACCTATGACACAGCCAATCAACAATGGCTGCTTGTTTTCATCTTTAACGGCACAAAAATCAATTTTTTGGGTTGAGTTAAGCACTCCCAGACAACCTCTTAACTTTTTCATCCAATCTTTTTACTCTATATTACTTTATGTAATTCATTATGTACCATTTTTATAAAGTAATTCATTATGTACCATTTTCATACAAACTGCATAATTCAACTTTTATTCTCTTATATGCTTTTATTTGAAAATATATTTGTATGTAACCAACAATATATCCCACTACACAAACTCAGAACAAGTAAAATTATTGAAACGGTGTCCAAACAAATCCCAAAATAAGAAAATGTGCTCATACTCATGATGATAAAAGAAGAAGAAAATCCAAGTTTAACTCGTACATGATGAAAAAAAAAAAAGGAAAGAAAAATTAGAAACACGAAGTCGATGCATGTTTGGAGCCTAAAACAAATATTAATCTAGCCTCTTTGAATGTAAATTTATAAATTAATTTAAAGTCAAACATTAAATTAAACTCTAATTCATAATTGTTATTTATTATTTTATTTTTTTGGAAAATTACTTTCTAACTTTTTTTTTTTTTTTAAGGCTTTTCAATTTCTTTTTAAAAATTCCTCCAAATTCCTCTATCCTATCGAGTCCCTCCCCATCGTCTGTGCCGTCTCCCCCTCTCTGCAACCCTCTTCAAAACCCCTAAATCAACTTACTGAAAAGTAATTTTTTTCATTTTTACTTGTTCCTAATGCCACCCATCTGGCCTCAATTGTATTCCAGTGGTTAAAATTATCTGGGCACGTTCATTTTCACCAGCTCAAAATCTTTAATTTACTTTCAGGTAACCCTTTTAATTATCTTCTTCTTGGATCCCAATTTCTTGTTTTTCTTTTCATTTAATATTTGCACATGTATTTTCTGGTTGGATTCGCATATTAAATTTTGCTTATGTGCACTTTCATTTATACTAAAATATACCTTTGTAGTATTTGGAACTCATTTGTTCTTTAGATTAATTGTTGTATATGAGATTTTTTCGTTTGACATGTTGGCTTTCTTGAGGAAACATAGATTGGTTTTGTTGAGTTTTTGGTGTGTAAACTCAATAAGGGATGGTATGGGATTGTAGGTCCTTATCTTGTTTATGAATTTAGGAGGAAAAAGATGAAAATTGAACTTATCCATCAAAGTTTGCTGTAGTTTCATGTTGAAAATGCCAAGTCTTTCTGAACCCATTGAGGTGTTGAATTTTGTATTGATGATATTTCCATATTGCTCATGATTCAATGTATATAAGAATGGCAATTCAGTATTTGTATCGACTGAAAAGCTTTTAGTATAGTGAATAGCTAGCGCTCTCTCAGACTCATAGTCCTTTTGGAAAAGATCGTATTTTCTTCGTATGACTTTTAAGCTTCAGATAAAGTGAATTAATGTTTCCGACTAGTAACTAAGAATCTCTGGATGCTTTAGCATGCTGGGAACTGTCTCGAGCTCTTTCATTGGTCAGCTATACCCTGCCAAATTATAAGATACTCAATTTTTCCTTTCCTCGAGGAAATAATCAATCTGAAATGCCCGCATATAAGGCGATGTTTAGCTTTTCTCCTGAAACATGGCCTTCTTTTCTGTACGGCTATCAAATGCATAATTTTAATTTTTCTTTTTCCAAGAATATACCGTTGTTTAACTATCTCATTTTTTTTTTTCCCACATGGATAAATCATATCCTTAATGATTTATTTTCATGAAATATTCTACTGCCTAACCATCACCCTTCTATTGGTTTTTTTGGGATATCCTGATTAACTACTAGAAATTTATAACAGCGGCTGAGCAATGACCAACACCTGCATTGCTAGATTCAGTGACATTAACAGAGCAGCAGTACCTCTTCCTCGGGGAAGGAAGTTCGGAATCATATTCCTGAGAACATTTTCAACATATGCCTCACCTTTTCTTTCACCTTCTGCACTGTTCAATTATCCATCCTCGTCTTTAGTCTTGAATGCCAGCCTCACTCCATCAGACGCCCCCCAACGCTCTGATGAATGGTTTTCTCTTCGCAAGGACAAGCTAACAACAAGCACCTTCAGCACTGCTCTGGGGTTCTGGAAAGGCAATCGTCGATATGAACTCTGGCACGAGAAAGTATTTGCATCAAATGTAGTAGAAGCTTCTAAAAATGCTGCCATGGAATGGGGAGTTCTCAATGAAGCAGCTGCAATAGAGAGGTACAAAAGCATAACTGGTCGCGACGTGAATTCCTTAGGATTTGCAATCCATACTAAGGAGCGATTCGATTGGATTGGTGCTTCCCCAGATGGACTACTCGGATGCTTTCCGGGGGGCGGGATTTTGGAAGTAAAGTGTCCTTTTAACAAAGGAAAGCCTGAGATGGGATTGCCATGGTCAACTATGCCATTTTATTACATGCCTCAGGTGCAGGGTCAAATGGAGATAATGGACAGAGATTGGGTTGATTTGTATTGTTGGACACCAAATGGTAGCACAATATTTCGGGTCCGGAGAGAACGCAGCTACTGGGAATTGATGCAAGTTATTTTACGTGAGTTTTGGTGGGAAAATGTGGTTCCGGCCCGAGAAGCCCTTTTGTTGGGACAGGAGGAACAAGCCAAGTTGTACAAACCAACATCGACTCACAGACAGACAGGACTCATAATTGCTAGAAGCATAAAATTAGCCAGCGAAGCAAAATTACTGTGCAAGGAGATTGCTGGCCATGTGGAGTTTTACAAATGATACAAATGAAACGAAATGAAAGGTCAAATTACCAACACATTTTCGAATATGACTAATAGGCTTCAATTCATAATGTATTTTTTTCCATTCTGTATTTTTACAATGTTCCAAAGCCTGAAGACATTATGATTGTTTAATATTCAATGAAAATTTCGAACTTCATGAATTTTTTTTCCCGATTTGTTTTATCGTTCCGAGGAAAGAACCGATTCTTCATTTTGTCAATGAATTTGTAGTGATCCCTATTGTTTTAGTTCTCCTTGTGAGTTGAATATACTTTGACTAAGGACAGGTCAATCTCTCTATGTACTTTTTGGTTCACAGCTTTGTAGATTTTCTCTAGGAATTGGACTTTTGAGTATGCGAAGACCAAGTCCAAGACAATGGATGAAAGAACATACTCGTGTCCCAAAAAAAACCGCCTGAACAGATGAACTAAATCCATTGGCTAACAATGGAAAATAGCCATATTTAGCTAAGGTGCCCTATTGATTAAAACAAATTTATTGGACTCTTCGTGCAGGAAGTCTTGTCTGGGCAGTGCGAAGGAGCCAAGGAAAGAAAACAAGAAATGGACATATGCGGCTCCTAGGGGCTGTGATCAATGGGACCCGGAACCTCTGCCTCCTGCATCGGAGAATAACAAGAAGAAAGATGGCAAAAGCAAGTCGCAAAAGAAGCTATTGAGCCTGAAGTGGATGAAAAACCTCTGCAAGAAATCTCAAAAATAATGAAGAATGAAACGGCTTATTACGGTATTCGTGAGCCTTTATACTTTTATATTATCTTATATGTTTCCATATTAGCGTCTATGAGTGTTTCATGTTTTGTTAACAGGCCAACAACGAATTAGCCTCCTTGTATTTTTTGTGCTTCAATATTAACATTTGGCGCTTTTCTTATTCTGTAGCAGGGAATGGTGAATTGTATAAACACTTATCCTGGGTGTATGACCTAAGCTACTGTAAAATGTTATGTTTCTTTGTATTTATGCATTGGATGATGACTATTTTTACGTTTCCCATTTTCTATGCGTATCGAAGTTAGAAATGTAATAAATCACGCTTGTGCAAAAATGAAAAAGAGGATGGCATCTAAACGACAGCTACATGGATCTAGGATCCAGCTATCGAAAATGTACTAGACTATTTCGTAGAGTACGTGACAATATTGAACAAGACAACCATTAAAATCTTGAACCTCCTTTCTTCAATATTTCAATCCCAGCAAGGACATATGAAGCCGTTGTTTGATCCTCATTTTCTAAATCTCTTTCCATCGAACTTATTTTCAACCACAAATATCATGAAACCCATAGCTTTTATTGATAAAATGTTCAAAGTTTATAAAAATATTTTCAACCACAAACAGCAAGAAAATGCTAAACACCTGAATAATAAATGTCACTTCACAATAAGATCAGAATATAACGAAACATAGAATGCACCACAGAGCAGCCATCTCCATTTGAAAAGATAGACATCCCAGAATCTCGAAGCAGGAAAGATGCAGCAAAAAATTTCCAATCCCAACAAAGCTTCCTGATCATATCCATAAATAAGAACATGCACAGCTTGTATCATAAGCTCAGAATAGACATTCGGACTCAAGACTTGTCTCTTCCAATCACTGGCACCAAGTAAATCGATGGCCTACACTTGAAAGGGCGAGTAACATCCTTCACACTGATAATAACATAATGTTTATGATCCGAGGCTCTCAGAAGCACAAATGACTAACCTATTGATAATAAAATACCATTTGTTGAGAACAAAACATGCATGAAGAGTTCATGATTTGACATTGTCACCCAATATCTAATAGTTCAATGAAAGCATACAACCCATTTTTCTATTCATTCTTTTTCCTTTTTTGTGTTATCTTCTTTACGATTTTATTTCTACTTTTTATTTTTATTTTTTAGCCTCCTTGCTCTTGGAACTGCAAGATCAAATTGCCTTCCAGACTTTCATCTACTACAGGCATAATTCCGACCTAAATGGATAAGCAACATCCCCTGCCCAAGAAGACTGGAATTAGAACTTGGCACGTGTGCAGAGCCATCCTTGGAGGATCAACATTTTTGTCCAGTTTATCTCAGTACCTATCCGGCTGTTTAAAACAGTCTGAGCAGATCAATTCCAAACAGAAATTTTCTTCATATTCAGTATTGTTAACGCACCGGCCACACTGCACACACCTCGATATACAAAGTGTGCATGCCCTGCAGACTTGAGCAGCATTATCTTCAACCTGACAGCTCTTGGCTGTACAGTCATAAAGCAGCCTCAGTTTTTCACATCTCGGGCACATTTCAATATCAATGGCACGATCATCATCGCACAGAAGATAAAAATTATCCCGATGATAGAAGTGCGGTTTGTAATGATTTTGGAGCTTTTTTTTATCAGCACCCAGTAATATCTTCAACTCTTCAAAATGTTCGTGTGTCACCCCGTATAGCCCTCCAATTCTCAGGTGCTTTATACCTTGGACACCTTTATCGGAGTTGAACGCCTTGAGATTATTTAGAATACCTTCAATAGTAAGTCTTGTACATCCAGGAACACACAGCTGCAGGAAAATAATAAGATTAGCTACTTGTGTATCGTACAAGCAATGTAGAAAATTAGTATCTTGCAGACAGAATTTTCACCAGTAAGTAAGAGGAGCAGAAGAGTGTAACTAAAGGCACAACCAGGGCAAAAATTACTTAAATGTATCCACCATAGATGGAGGACTTCAAGAAAACACGAAGGAAATAGTTGGATGACAAGAACTTCCACCAACTACCAACTCGGCAACTCCATTCATAGTAAGATATTCCATCCATGGATATATCATAGCCATAGATTATTAATCTATTAAATCAACAAGCCAGAGCAATAAACTAGTATAGATTTGGCTTAAAAGTTAAATCTTATCATAAATTGAGAAGGTAGGTTGACTGTAGCTGCATTGGAACACTAAATTACGTAATAGAACAACAAACTACTATGTATTTGGGTTACATCTTATCGTAAATTAAGAAGGTAGGTTGATTTTAGTTTCATTGGAACGCTAATACCTATTTGAAACTATTCCTAGGTTTAACTATTTCTATACTCTTGAGAGCTTAAAAATTGGAGTTTTAACACATAAATATATATAAAAATCCCTGACTAATAATTGTTATCTAGACCATAAAACACCCCTTTCTGCATCACTTCCAGAAAATCTAGCTTACAAGACAATTAAAATAAATAAATATTGTCCTTCTAAATCTAACAAATTTTAAATCATAATTTTATTCCGTCACACTTTTGAAATGACATACTTCACACATACAATTGCTGAAGAGCATCCTCTACCACTGAAGGCACTAAATGACACAAAGACAATCAAGAGTACAGACCACGTATTATTTAAAAATCATTCAACCAAAAACCTAACCTTTTAAGCTTAAAGTCAAGGACCCCTTCAAGTATTTAGTTTCGGAGAAGGATATGTAAGACTTGATAGAAGATTCCATGGGTCTATGCATACCATCCATAGTAACTAAAAGGAAGTATAACCTCATTTAATATTTAATGCTCCCAAATAAATATTAACGGGATAGCCGTAAGATGGTGAGACGCATTCTATGAAAAGTGCTATCTTGTTCCCACTCCCACTAAACTAGTGGCAGTGACATATGCCAGAAGAAGAAGTGCATGTTTGGCAAAGCTTAAATTATATCAAACATGCTCTTTTATCCGCATATACTGTAAGATCCACATATTATAATCAATCCCAAGCATGTCCAAATAATGATTATAATCCACTACACATGTCCATTGACACAAAGTCAGTGTAATGAATATGATCTGATTTTGAGCATGATTAAATACTTTGAATATGTATTACGAAAAAAAATCAATCAATATTATCTTATATAAAATATGATAGCAGACCCTTTTAGCTTGTGTTGGAATTTGCACCCAGTGGAACAAATTTTGCAAGAATTCTCTTCACATTTCACCGAGGTGTGCTACCTACATCGCCATATCAAATGACTCTTTGGAAAGAAAAATAGTGCACCTGATATTTAAGTAACAAATGAAAATATGCTATACATTTAGACTTCATAAATTAGTAAGCCAGAAAGTTTTCCATCTCCCCACACACAGTCCATGTTGATAATCACCTCATCTAAATGCTTTAATGTTAAAAACATGATACATTTACCAACATGTTGTCTTCAACACGCCCTTCCACATATAGGCTGGATTCATTCAATGTATGACAAGTGACAATTTTTCATAGTGTGATTTTGAGTTTTGAACTCAATTCCTATGTTATCCATGTCATCTAAAAGCTTAGGCAGTTAGACACATTTATTTGTTTATGTTTTGTTTTCAACATGCATAATAAAAATCTATTTCTTCAATTCTATTTGCTATCCTACTCTTCAACATCCAAGCAGATGGTCACAACTCACAACAGACATACAACCCCATAAAATGGCTAGAAATCATAAATGCTCATAAATCGTAAGCATTGGTGTTGCTACAAACACATTTTGAACATATCAACAGATTTAAATACCAGAAACTGGGAAGCGTGATGAACATTGCATTCTGTGCCATTCTTCTATTAGAACTATATCACATCATCAATATTTTGATCGCATATAAACAAGTTATGAATTACGCTTGCAACAGAAAACCAATATAGACAAGGGTGGAGCCACAGACCTTAGTCAACTGTGGATTAGTTTCAAGTACGCGCCTCAAACCATCATCTGTGATCCTTGAACACTCCACCAAGCTCAGGCACTGGAGATTACCTTGAGCTCTGGTAACCAATTGCAGTAGCACATCATCTGTGATCCTCTCATTCAGTGGCTGATCAATGTTGATAGTCCTCCACAACAAGGGATCACCTTGGACTGTTGAACACAAAGACCTGCAAACCCTTTCCACGGACAGAAGGTCCTTGACTCCCAGATAACTAAGAGCGAAGCCCAAAGCTTCATGGGGTACTTCCTCCTTGGCAACACTTTCAGCACCCTCACCTTTCTCTATAAATTGCAGCCCAGTGCTGCTGCTAGTACTCTCACTGTCAAAGCCCACAATGGCCCCTGTACTACAGGTTGGTTCAAATCCTAAAATATATCTCAATGCACCCCCCATCTCTCTCTCCTCACTACAAGGATTCAACGCATTACCCATGTTCAATTTCTCATCTAAATGGGCATTGTCTGGAGATGACTGGATACACCTGTTCAGATTCTTATCTCCCTGAAGATTGCTCTGAATAGGTTGAATATCCATATTCAGTTTGTCAAACTGAACATTACTAGATAGAGATTGAAATTTCTTGGCACTTTTCCAAATCAAATTCCACCGTGCAAACCAATCACAGTCATCTTGAATGGATGCATAATCATTGTTCCTTACATATCCTCTGTAATTGACATCTAAATCCTCGAGCCATCCTGTGATGGCTGTGACAGTTGTTTCTATATCCATCCCAAATGGATCGGAAGGTAAGAGGTTGGCCATATCATTTGTAGCTGACTCAGGTGAACTACATCGATCAACTCTGTCCCTCCCGTAATTTCGCTCCTCAGTTTCCCCCCGGCTCCCATGCCTTGTCCTCGCAAAACCGTCCCCATTTACAATCCTCATGGGCGACACCATACTATCCTCGCCAATATGCGAAGGAAATATTGACCGATGTGAATAGTTCAAGGCCATCTCAGATTTTTTTTATCTTTTCTCTCTTTTCCAAATAAAATAAACCTAAATAAAAGAATGAAAAAGGTAATATGCTCAACAGCAAAAACCCTAGATTTTTTTTTTCTTTTCGAACCTTTCTCGTGGATTAAATATCTAGACTATTCAGACAAGAAACCCTCGATTTTTAATGACAAACTAAAACAAAGCACCAAAAATTTCAGAGTTTTTCTTGTACGGAACTTTAAAATATTTTCAGCTGCAAATCAAAGAAGCTTTATATGCAAAAAAAAAAAAACAACAAATTTCCAGTGCAATTATTTATAAAAAAATTTTTATACCAAATCTGAACTCTAGAGAATCAGGAATTTGGAAGGAGGGGGGGGAATAAATTTATAAAGGAAAAAGAGAAAATAAACCCTAATTTTTGCTCCGTGGAGAACACAATCGACAGAGATAGATTCAATCCTCGTGGAAGTGGAATTTGTGTGTTACAAAGAATCCGATTTGAAGAGGAAAAGGGAAAAATAGGGTAAGGAAAAAAGGATTTTTCTGTCGATCAAGTTCAAAAGAGCGAAGGGAAGGGGAAAATTTAGAGAGAGAGAGAGAGAGAGAAGGGAAGCGTGTACGTTTAGTAGGGGAGAGAGAAGGGAGTGACACGTGTGGGGAACGGAAAATAATTTTCCCAGTATGTGCGAAGGAAGGAAAATTCGTGGCCGAAGAGGAAAGGGAGAAGTAAAACTTTGACTCCCAGTTTAACATTGGTTTTCGCTTGCCAATTGAAAAAGTGACAATAAGCCCAGTTTGGTAAATTTTAATTTAAGTTAAAGTTAATAATTAATTTTAATTACATATGATTTACAATTTTTCAATCACATTTCACCCCTGTTTGACTCTCAACCCTTATTTGAGTCCCATTTTCTTCATCAAAATACATTATTGATTTTATTTTCATCAAACATAAGCTAAATTTCTATTCGTATAAATTAATTTGAAACATATTATATTACCCAACACAAGTTGGCACGAAGAAATTTAAGGTAAACATGTGTTCACGAGGATCATATGACAATTTAATTAAGATTTAGACGATTACTATTTTTCAAATTTGGTTGTGTAATTATAATAAAATGTCGCAAACTTGTTACCTTTTAAAATTTTAGATCAAATTGATATTGGGCAATAAATTGGGGAGTAATTGTATATTCTTCTTTTTTCAATAAAGAATCCTTCTGGTACCACCGGTATTAGGTGGCACCAATGTTGTACAATTTAATTAGCCACTAGATAAGATGTTACTATGAACTCATGTTTGATAGATGTTAAAGTTAGATTTTGATAAAAATTGATGAAATATTTGATCGAAAATTTATGAATACATAAAAATACGTAGTTAAATTTGATTGTTGACTTATGATATTGATAAAAGTCTAAATTAAAATTTCTACTAACATGACTAACATACTTGAATCTTCAAATAAAACAACTAATGACTATAAATGAAACCCCGTTTTATTAGTGAGTCGTTACTCTTGAAAATATGAAAGAATATAATTCAAATCGATAAACCAATTAGCCCATGTTTGTTTCCAATTATTTCAACAAGAAAATAATTTTTTCGACCGTTTTTTAAAAAAAGTGGGGCCCACTATGACATAAAGTTGTCAACTATTGCGGCTCATTTACTCTAGCAGCGGTAAAAATTCTGCTAAAAAGTGGAAACAAACAGGGGCTTACTGTTATATTTTCTTACTCATTTTTAAATGTTCTTACTTGCAATGTATCGTGGCAACAAGATTCAACACGTCTAAACATGTGATATCGAATTTCACTTTTCTTCAATTTAAGGGATAAGTAAACAATCGAGTTTCAAAGGTTTTGAGTCTCGTTCAATTGTTTTATGACGAAATGACAAACATA
Organism: Fraxinus baroniana; assembly: GCA_903798355.1. Classification (NCBI taxonomy): domain Eukaryota; kingdom Viridiplantae; phylum Streptophyta; class Magnoliopsida; order Lamiales; family Oleaceae; genus Fraxinus; species Fraxinus baroniana. The sequence goes on along the minus strand of CAIGRO010033008.1, from coordinate 2,775 downwards.
TTCTCAAACTTTCTCCAATAGAAATATTGCCCCCCGAAACAATTATAACTTACATATGCACCCTCCCATTGATTGTTGATGTGTTTGGAAGATCGTATGGTTAAAAAACTGTGAATTGATTAAAATACGTGGTTAAAATAGAAGGAAAAATTGCAGCCACGCATCAAACCTTTCATTTAATAGCATATTTTATCAAAACCTTTCAGTTGTACCACCAAGGTACCAAATCCTTTAATATGTCACGGCTGAAATCCAAATAGAAGGAAGCTGATAGTTTGACCGTTAGTTGATCAAATAATTAATATTGACCATCATTTTAACTAATTCTAAAATGATAGAACGATTTTTGAACAAAAAACACAACTGTAATAAAATTCAAAAAAAAAAACATAAACACTATTTGTCTTTTTCTCCCCTAACCCATCCAATCCCCCAAACCATCACCACTACCAGCGGCGACGCTATAGCCCCACCCAAATTCTTTAGCATGTTATTTCTCTTCGACAAAATTATTTTCCATCGATAAACGCTTGAGCTTGGCAATCGGCGAAGTCGTAGCTCCGCCCAAAAGCGAAGAAAAAGAAAATGAATTTTGCTTGGAAAAGAAGCTAGGAACCACTTGCAACACCGTCTTCGTATCTAGGGATTTGAATCTACCACAAATTATAGCTTAGGTCTCTACCTCCTCCCCAAATCTGTTTTCGTCTCTTCCACCTGTTGCAGGCTCTGGGCTACATCCAAAAATGACACTTCAGTTGCCTTAATATCAATTACTCATTAACAGACTCTTGACCAGACCCAACAACTTTATCACAATAAACAATTCCAAATTGAGTTACAATGAACTCAGAGGCACCAAATTCACCTATTGTGGCAAAACGTGGACGTCAAATAAATTGTAGAATACCAGAAGAGAACCCAATACCTAGTGCTTCTTTTATGTTCAATTCATTTACTTGTACAAATTTAGAGTGAGATTTCTATTGTGGGTTAGGGATTTTGATAGAAAATGATTCGATTGTGTGCAAGTTTAGCGTGTGTGTTCCGTTAATGGATGGTTCTTGGTATGTGGATGAAAGGAGTGGTGGTGGAAGGAGCGATGATGCCGACGTGGGGTGTGTGGCGATGGTGTTGGGTGCCGCGACATTTTGAAATATTTGATAATGTGGGTGACACAAATAGAAGGTTTGGACAAAATTTACTATTAAATGAAAAGTTTAGTATCGTGACTGCAATTTTCTCGAAATAAAATTTGACCATTAATAAATCATTTATAAATTGATCCAAAAATAGGCCGCGTCACTTTTAATTGTTTCTTAACAGTATAACCTACCCTTGAGGTGGCTATTTACAATTCTTAATGCGTTCAACTGCAATATTGGTAGGCCAAAATTTTCTGTAGTTGCGGTTGCATTAGTTTGACGTGATTGGCTACGAGTGATTTTATTGATGACAAGTGATTAAGCCCCTGTTGGACCCGTATTCTTTTTAAAATATATTTTTTCAAAACTCATTTTCAACCATATATTTTTTAATAAAATAATATTTTTTTATCACATTAATAATATTTCATTACTTTTTAACCGCATACTTCCTATTATTGCACTATTTAAAATACACTATTTTCTCAATAATATCCATCAAATACACCATAAGTATATTTTAAAATAAATAGTTTTTAGTTGATCAAATAAATTTAAGTGCTCGGGTGGTGGAAAGCTTAAAAAGTTTTTAGAAGGTAACGATTGAAATCAACATTTAACCCTTATTTGTTGGGGATTAAAATTAAACTTTTAGTAGATTTCGATAAAACTTGATGAAGCACGTGGTTGAAAAGTTATGGATTCCAAGATATGTGTCGTTAAAATTATTGTTTGACTTTGACTTAAATTAAAATTTTGATTTTAATCAATACTAAACACGGGCTTAACTTTGATTATCAATACCAAATAGGGACTTAAACTTTAATCATATATTTCATTGGACTCATAACTTTTATCAATTTTTTAATCATGTAATTTATCAATTTTCATCAAAATCTAATATATTTTTTTTTATCAAAATATTTGCCAACCAATCACTTAGGGTTTTTTTGAGCCCTATTTTTGCAAAAAATGTATTTTGTAATAGTATTATGATAGAGATTGTGTGGTTAAAAAATAAAGAAAATTTTTGAATTTGCGTGTATATTTATTTTATTAAATAATGTGTAATTGTAATGATGTCAAATTATTGTTCAAAAATGCATTTTGATAAAAAATAAAATAAAAAAAATTTGAAGTTCAAACAGGGTTAATGTAAGCGTGCATTAGGGAAATTAACAAAAGTAATTTTCAATTATCCAAATTTCAAATCTGAATCATGCGAGTCTTGATTTCTCATTCATTAAAAAATGACTTTAAGCAAAAGCTCCTGCTTGTATCTCTTTATAAAAATCTTTAAATTTCACATCTAATTTTTAATCACACTTTTACATAATAAAATTATGGTCAATATTAATTTTTTGATCAACTAACGGTTAAATTAATACTTTTCTTCCATTTGGATTTCAGCTGCGACATTTTGAAATATTTGATATCGTGAGTGGCACAAATGAAAGATTTAGACAAAGTTTGCTATTAAATGAAAGATTTCTGTCTTTTTATTTCAATATTGTATCAATTCCAAAATAGATCAATAATATTACATTTCTTTCATAAAAAGATGAAGTTCTAAACTTTCATTCCCGTAAATTCTTGATAGATCAAAGAAGAAACTTCTTTCTTATTTTAACAA
>CAIGRO010033004.1:0-12902 GCA_903798355.1 Fraxinus baroniana | reverse complement strand
ATTGATTCCAGCCTGCAGAATAATCGCTATTCTGCCAGACGTCAACCTTGGACAATTGGTTCTAATTATTTTGAGCATTCATTATGTAATTTAGGTCCCAGTGTTAATTCAATGACATTCTTTGTTTACATGTCTCTTGGATTAGGAAAAGCATTCATTGAAGATGTGCTGATAAAATTTGATAAATTCATCTTCCTGGAATATTTCATTATCTTGGACATGGCAGAGAATATTCCTCTAATTTATGGGAAGACCTTTTTTGTTCACTGGAAGAGCGTTGATTGATGTATATGATGGAAATATAATTCTTAGAGTGGACAATGAGCAAGTCATATTCAATGTGTTCAGGGCGATGAAACATAGAGTGACTTCTTATGCTTGTTGACAGGTAGATATTCTTGATGAGCTTGTAGCTGATACCTTTAAGGTAGAACATCCATCAAAGATAGCATCGAAAGATATAATGTTGGGGGGGCTTACAAACCAACCTCGAAGAGACGAGGCTTTACGATTAGCTTCGTGAGATTGCTATCACATTATAATTTACCAATATCTTGACGACATCTCTTTTGTAATATGGACTAAACTATCTTGAAATACAATACAAAATCTCTATTGCACATATAACAAAATAATTTGGGGGTCCATTTGATCCCTTCAAATACTCATGATGATGAAGTAAAATAATGATAAGATCATACTTATCCAAGATGTAATTTGCTAAGAGTTTATCATGTATTATAGTAAATAATATGTTTGAACAACATAGAGTAATAGTATTGCTAGTACAAAGTAATTTACATACTGATAATATAAATAACATGGCATGCATACTAGTAGTAACGAAAATACATCATAACATGCTCGAAGTCATATTATAAAATTACTAGGATACTAGTATTACAATCCTAAGTCGAGGTATAGATATTTATATAATGTGTGGACTTTTTAAGTACTTCTAAGGTCTATTTGTTAAGGCCATAAGTGGATGTATGAACTTGGAAATTTGTTGGATGCCGCAACTGTAATATAGAGACCTAATGAGCTCTTTGAAGATATGATACAAATATGACACAGCTTATAAACAGGCATGATGAGGTATAAAGAGGTCTACTTCTTAGGTTTTGAGGTGGGTTCCTTTTGGGAAAGCGTTGGACCTCTTTTGTTGAAGTGACGAATAAATGGCGCTTTGCATGGGAATGATGCGTTCATGGCAAAGGAGGTGTAAGTTATACTTCATAGGCTTCGAGGTGGGTTCCTTTTAAGGTAGCGCATACTTTCCTTGTACGTACAACAAATAAGAGGCAACTTGCATAGCAATGATACACCTATGGCAATGGAGGTATAAGTTCGACTTTGTAGGTTTCAAAGTAAATTCCCTTTGGAAAAATATCAAGCTCTCAAGTCGAAGCGATGAATAAGAGCGTCGTGCTTCAAAATTATGCATCCATGGTAACATATTTTATAGATACTTGTATAGGGATTAGAAAAAATTATTTTCCTCTCCTCGCATCGAGAAGTCATGATACGGGGAAATAAACATCCCGCGAAGTAACGAATTTCGAAGAGTAGGAAATAAATATCGAACTAGTGGCTCGTCTCAATTTGTTGGAGGCTCTTAAGCTGGTCTTAGAAAGATGGGGTATTATAGCTTTGCAAGGTGATAGTGAGAATCATGAATAGGTGGCATAAGTTCAACCATCTCGCATGGCGAGGCAATGACAAGATATCTCGTGAAAGGAGAAATGAACATCTTGCATGGCCAGACATAAGCATCTCATAAATTTAAAGAATCTAGATATGGCTAGGAATAAACATTTGCGAGGCAAAGAATAAACATATCACAAAGCCATGGAACTTGTCTAGTGGATTAAACATCCCATAAGGTAAGGAGTCAATATCTGCATAGATGAGGAATAAGCATCCCATGAGGCGAGGCATCAACATCTCGCAAATCCAAGGAATCTACATATGGCTATATGGAAAATAAACATCACACGAGGTGAAGAATAAAATCTGGGAAAGATAAAAAATCCATTTGGTGATGCAAAGAATAAATATCCTACAAGGTAAGGAATAAACATCCTACAAAACCAAGGAGTCTACTTATGGCTAGATGGGGGAAGAAACATCCCATGAAGCAATGAATAAATATCTTAAAAGCCAAATAATCAGTATCTAGCTAAGCGGGGAATACCCGATAGGAGAGACATGAACATCTTGTAATGGCAAAGAATCTACATATATTTAGGCAAGAAGCAAATATCCCACGAGACTTGCAATAAACATCTCGCAAATCTAAAAAAACTATCTAGTGAGGTAGAGAATAAAAATCCCACAAGACAAGGTAAGAACATCTCGCAAAGTTAATGAATCTTTTACTTTTCTCTAAGAGTTGGCTTCTTTCAAATATGAGGCTAGGAAAGGCTCATTTTTCAAAGGCAAACAAATCTAGCAAGGGCTAACAAATATGTTCCTTTTTCAAGGACAAATACTTTGAGATTTGGCCTTTTTCTTCTTTAAGAAACAAAGACTCCAAAATTCCGTATCTTCTTTTTTCAAAGAACAATAACTCTATGATTCCACCTCTTCATTTTTTCAAGGAATGAGAACTCACAAACCTGCTTTCAATAATAAGAAAATCATGAGGTAGGGCTCACCTTAATGATGCAAGGTCTTACATGCTACCTTTGGATATGTGAGGTCTTAAAGCTTGCCACGAATGATAAGAAAATCAAGAAACAACCTTGATGTGCAAGGATTGACTGGTTCGCCATAAGCAATTGGAATGATTAATAGGACCATTGAACAAGAGAAGTCCCAGATAGATATTTTTGGAGCTCTTGTATGATACACCATAATGTCCAAATCCATAAACAATACAGAAGTAGTATAATCTACTTAATGTCTTTTGATAGTTTCTATATGAACGAATGGATGAATGTATAGGACTTATGAATCCATCTATTTTTATCTATTTCTAAGTCTCAAACTATGTAGTTAATGATATTTTTGTGTTCTTGCCGATCAATAATCCAATTTTATATAACTATCTCTTCTGAGTAAGTTAAACACATTCTAAGCACGACATGATCCAATTAGTAGTGTGAATTCATAAGAAAAATAATGTAAACATGTACACGGTTATCAATAAGATTGAACACGCCTTATATGTTATTTCTAACATCTATTACCCGCAAGTCAATCTTATAAAGTTGTAGCTTATCGTGAATTTTCCGGCACTGCAACAAATAATTAAGTACCTAATTGGTGGTTAGTCAATTAAATAATGCAACAAAGCATGTAAGATTAATCAAGAAAATAAAAAAAAATAACTACTAGTCTTTGAATTAAAAACAAGCAAACCAATGTTTCATCTCCATCCAATATAATAAAAGATTTAGCGTAGCAAAATTTCTATAAATCATAAAATGAATAATGAAAAGATATTATCCATAACATGAACGAATATATGAGATATTGATCTTCAATTCCAAGCTCTAAATTTTCAAGTTCTTAATGTAATTAGCGTTCAATTCCTTGCTAGGTTGATATTCTCTCCAAAATATGATGAATTTGCATCTTTCTCTTGGTGAATTTTGTGATATGATGTGGTATAAGAGCTAAAGAGAGATCCCCTAATGTTTTACCCTTGTTATGCATTTATATGCGGTGGATTTAGGTCAATAAACACGTCCATTTTGAGTTTCTAAAAGAGTGCATGTCACGAAAGAAAAGTTGGCTTTTCCTGTCAAATTTGGTCCATGCGTAGTACATCTGTTTACCCACGTATGGGCAACTCACGGAAGATGAAAAAAGTCTCTTGCACAAGCAAGTGCATGCGCATGGTACATATATATTTTTCTTTTTCTTTTATTTTTTTATCTTCTATTCATGTCCAATTGTGTAATACCCCAAACTTTACTTTACACACTCAGCCAATATGATTCATTTATTACTTTCTATTTACATTACCATTGTATTTGCATCAATAGTTTGAAATGATGTTATCTTATAATGGTGCTTTGGGTCATTGAAGTTTGAGATCTCTATATGGTGTTAGTCTTAAATCTCCCGACCTAGGTGAATCTTACATTGAGTTAGGGTAGAAATGTAGGTTAATCTAAATGTTGGATATTGATGTGATAAGCAATTGTGACCTTGAAAGGGGCGGAAGCATTATAGGTAAAGTTGCTTGCTTTTATTTCGGTTAATCGCGATTGCCCTAAACCCCTAACTAAGTCTTTAATATATTTGGGGCATGAGCATGAAATGACATGATCACAATACGATAATATAATGTTCATGTGACATTTTAAATATTGAGGCGCAAATTGTTGAAGTTGGTTGAAAATCGGGCGCCAATCGGTTAAAGAATCTAATGAATGGCTAAGGAATTAACTCTATAAATATTTTAGGATCCTATAGAAATTAAATTAGGTTGTAGACACACCAAGATAGGCAATATACACTTGGTTTTCTACCGAAATCAGATTTTTACTACAAATGACACCTCATGCTTGGTGATTTGTCATATCCTTCAATTCCTTTGACCTCAAGGCTTCTATCACATCTCCTAACCCATTAGTACTTCATATAGGATAGATATATATCTAATAAACCAATATGTATCCAAATAGGCGAATAGAAAAGTTAAATATTGTTGGAAGAAGCCACCTCCTGCTTCACATGTCATGCTTGGTTGCCTACAACATTTTCTTAATTCCTAAGCAAGAGTCACTACCCCGACCAATTTTAAGACTATATATATACCTCCTACTATGGTATTTAGCCTTTCAATTTATCTCCAAGTGACCCCAAGTGAAAGATTAAAGCAAAGGAAACAGAGCGAAGCAGAAACAAGAAGCTGAAAACTAAACTTCTAAATAGGTGAGTTTAGCTCAAGGATGAAACGGGACATGGCAGTAACTAAAACCTGAAAACAGGTTTTGTCATTTGCGTGTTTAATAAAGTTTCAACCTTTACATTTCATTAATTATCTCTTAGGTCTGGAAATAAATTTTAAGGAATGCTGGGTTGTTGACAACAATTGGATGATGTTGATATTATAATTGGACTCAAGAAATAGTGAGATCTATGGGACTAGTTTGCAATACGATCGGTAAATTGAAATAATAATGTTATCTAAATTAGTGTGGCATGAATGGATGTAGTGCAAGATTGTGTGTGTTAAGGTTATCAATTTGAGGATTGTGTTTAATATTAAATGGTAATACAGGTGGTTTTCCGATGTTAAGTGAGAAAGGAAAGCGATCTACATCTCGTGGTAATGCACACACAAGGACATAAAGGTAAGTAAAATACTACGATGCAAGAATATAGTATTTATAATATAGTAATGTTGGAATCTTTACATAACTTTGATAAGGAGCTCATTGTATATCATATGATGGTTATGACCATTGAGTATGTGGTTTTAGAATATATTGATATCGGTTTTGATTAAGTATGTCATTCACGAGCATTTTCATCTTCATGAATGACATAGGTCCATGGTTGAAAATCTAGCATGCACAACATGATTGTAAAATTAAGTTTTCCTCATAAAATTTTTTATTGACCACTACTAGGGTACCGATGCATGCTTATGTGATATGTTTTGCTACCATAGGTGATACTTTCTGGTTGGTTGCCAAGGTAGAGACGAGATGGGCCTTTGGTGATCATAGGAAGGTGGACCACTAGACCGTGCCTTTGTGATATTATGATTATTGACATTGTCGGGTGGAATGCTTCTGGGGTGATCATAGGGGCAGTTAGGGGTTGGGCCTCTAGTGGTCACAAGAGGAAGGTCTACTAGTCGGTATTGATGTCATATTGGCCATTTGATTGTTGATTATTGATATTGATATTGTGCAAAACTCTATCTGGTATATAGTAGGGGCCCAATGAATAATTTCAATGAAATTATTTTGAGTTGATTTTGATGAATATTTGAGCACGATATATCTTTAGCATAAGGTTTAAAGTAAATAGCATATGGTCAAATCTCATTATGACTTATAAATATGACATGCACGATTTTTTCTTATTGAGCATTAGCTTATATAGCTCTTGCATTATAGGTGAGCATGGAACCTCATAGAAGGCATGGCAGGCCGTGGAGCTCTTATGGGATTCTAGATTTCGATGTACATGGATGACGACCTGTAAGGTTATTTTGTGTACTCTTGTTGTATTATATTTTGGGGATCTTGTATGACTTTTGAAATGGCATGTAGATACTTTTACAACCTTAGGATAAGTATGTTGGACTATGGATTTATGATCTTCGGTTTTGGTATACTATATACAAGTATATGCTTGTGGAGATGCTTTCATTTTATCAACAAAAAAATGTGTGTGTGAGTCAAGTCTTCAATTGTATTCCTATACTAGTTAGTATATTGTAATCTATTTGAATGGGGCGTGACAAATTGACTTAATACAATTTTTAATCCTCATTTTGTGATTTGTGTACTTTGGTCCCAAACTTCGAAAATCATCATTTTGTTGCCAATTTTCATTCATTTCTTTCAATTTCTTTCAATCATTGAAGTTTACCCAAAAAATAAAATATATACAAGATCAAGTTATAATTTATCAAAAGTAATACAAAATATTATAATTTAATGACCAAGATAAATGTATAAATTACACTTTTCAAACACGCCAAAATTTGAACCTTTTTGCATTTAGACAAAACTATAACTTATTTTAACAAACAAATATGCAACAACTTTAGTCAGGTAACCTGTCGTTTGCCTCGGGATTGGACAAATTGTTTTAAATCTTATAACAGTTTCAAAACTGCAATACAAAAACAAATTTTCACCTATCCAACGTAAAATTGATGTGTCTGTGAAGAATTAAGTAAATCATCATAAATTTACAAGTTGCTTCAATCCTTGGCCCTCAATGTTGAAGTATATACCTTTTTCACTCTTGAGATATATACATGATAAGAGTGCAAAATAACATGTTTTTCTCCTCTTATATGTTGTATTTATATGATTATTTGATGCCTAAATGTATTAAGTACCCTTATATTTTGATTTAGGTTGCAAATGGATGAAAATAGTTGATATTTGAGAAAATAAGTGAAAAATGACAAAAGTGAAAGAAAAAGAAAGTTCAGGGACCAAATTGCAAATATTCAAAAGATGATTCAAAACAAAGATATGATGATCTGATAGTGTTAGGCATCAATTGGATGAGGAAAGAAGCCAAAGGGATGAAATATAGTCAAAGTATTATCACATATCAACTCCCAACCGAAACAATTCTGCTTCAAATTTTGAGTCTCGGTTTGAGACCTATTTTCTTCATAGAAAATGTTCAAAATGGAAATATTATAGCAGACAAATCTTTGAGTCAGCTTTCGAACGCATCTTCAATCGCCTTAATCGGATATGGAGAGTGAAAGATATGACCAGAATACTGAAGGTTGTTCGGTGAAAAATTCTAAAGCTATGTAGTCGCATAGCTTTAACTTAAATGCGGTTGTGAGTGTGGCTTCAGAGTTTTTCAAGGCTGAGCTCAATTGTTCTAGGCGATTGCAAGCGTTTATTCTATGTGGTCACATATAGTATTTTTGAGACGCGATTTTCTGGTTTCCTTCTACTGTTCAAATACTTATGGAAACAACTTCTTTTACGCCTTAATACGCCCTAGAATGAGAAAAAATGCCTGAATACACAACTTTTCTCTCCTTGGTGCTCAAGAAACTCCATGAAGAACTAAAACCCTTGGTGAAGTTAAGGAGAAACTCTTTAAATTCAGTGATTTTACATCCTTTATTCATATAATTCGATCTTTAGTTGTTGAATGTTTTTAGAATTTAGACTTTCCTCTTATAAATTCATCGTGAAATCGGTTTAACTCTTATTAGATTTTTCATGGATTCAGTCATGCTTTTTCTAGTGTTTAATTGAAATATTTGTTAGTTTCAATTTTATTAACCTATGTTGAGATTTAACTTTTACTAAATTCTTCGTAGATTTAGTCACGCTCTCTCTATCGAATGATTGAACTAATTGTTGAATTTTAATCTCGATTATTTTATTGGTGTGATTCAATTACTACTTTGTGCTCGAAGTATATGGTTGATCTTCAAATCTGATTTCAATAAAATTGTGCGAATGTGTTATAGGAAGTCTAGATTTTAGAAATATTGTTGAATTAAATTGATTTGTTGCGTCATATCCTCTGATTGGGGTGTTGAGATGAAAACCTCTAATTAAGTTATAAAAATGAATAATTGATGTGAATGATCCTATCCAAGTGAGGAAATTATGATGTTTCACTACTTAAATGCATTGATTTTAGTTTTACCATTTCAAGACATTGATGTTAATTTCATTCAAATACCAAATTCGACACACATATGAGAGAAAAATTCATTCTTTTTTATCCTTTGAGTAATTTTCTATCTTCTTGTGGAATTGACACCTCAAAGCTATGCTACAATATCCGCATTATTATTTGGGCATAATCAAATTTTGGCGCCGCTGTCGTGGAGACGGTACAAAACACCAAGAATTGACTGAAAAGGGTGATATCGTTCATTAAATACTCTTTAGTTAATTTAATTTTCTTATTTGTTATTTTTTTTTATTTTCGTGCAGTTTAGTTTTTGTGTTTTATAAGCAAGGATCAAGACGAACATGGAATCTCTACCGAAGGACCTGTTCCAGTGTTTGAATCATTTTCGAACCCTATATTTGATACTGTATCTATTGCCACGAACACCACACTACACAACACCATGACTGATAGTGAACATGACATATGCCTTTTAGGACTCTACATGATTATCTTCACCCCACATGCACATCCACGCCACATGCATAATTCCCCCTAATATCCCATGTATGGATTTTAAACTAGGAATGATTCAACTTCTTTCCAATTTTTGCGGGCTCAAAAATGAAAATTCATACGTGCACATTAGGGAATTTGAGGAGGTGAAAGCAACCTTCCACAATCAACATGGTACAACGGACGCAGTCAGACTTAAAATTTTCCCATTTTCACTTAAAGAAAGAGCATAAAGCTAGTTGTATTCGTTAAGACCACAGTCGATTGGCACTTGGGCTGAAATGACTCAAACATTCTTTAATAAATACTTTACCCACCATAAAACTAGTGCCCTTAAGAAGCAAATTTCATTATTCACTAAAAAGGATAGTGAGACTTTATACCAAACTTGGGAAAGATATAAAGAACTACAAGCCCTTTGCCCCCACCACGGTCATGAGAGTGGCGCATTGTGAGTTATTTTTATGAGGGATTAACACCTATGGAGCATTAATTCGTAGAGATGATGTGTAACGGTGATTTTCTACAAAAAAATCCGAATGAGGCTATCGAATATCTAGATGACCTAGCTGAAAAAGCTTATATTTGGATTGAACCTAGTGCCACTTATAGTACCAATAGGTCACGACCTACAGGAAACCCCAATAGCATAGGTATATTTACCTTAGGGAGTAGGATATTCTTAGAGCAAATGTAGAAGCCCTAACTAGAGAACTAGAAATCCTACGTGCTAAATACTCGAAAACTAAACCGAATGTATCGCATGTTGAGTCTTGTGGATCCTGTTCTGTGTGTGGTGGAAGTGATCATCCGGCGCAAGATTGTTTTACTTTTGTGGAGATAAGGGGGTTTATGAGGAACCCTACAATATCTTAGGCACATATAACAAGACATAGACTCCATTGTCTGAAACTTACAATCCAGGGTGAAGGAATCACCAATTTTAGCGGGAAATCAAAAAACCAACAACCTGTCCAAACGAATAGAGTTTACACTACACCTTCCTATCAACTCGCGGCTTCTATGAACTACTTAGAAGATACCCTACATGCATTTATAAAGGCACAAAGTAAAACAAATCAAAAATTTGAGACTATATGATTACCCAAATTATTGAGAAAACAAGAAGATAAAAAATCACGTCCAAATTAACAAATGCTTTAACTATAGTAGAACGTGAGAAATTTCTAGCTCAAGCTCAACCAAATCCTAAAGAGTAGCACGTGGTATAAATCTTAGGATTAGAAGAAAACAACCTTAGGAAAGTGAATGCCCTACCCACTTGATCAGGGAAAGTCATTGAAACACTCCTCGGACGTAGGAAAAATGAAGAGGAGTTGAGTAAGTCTGAAGAGAGTAGGTTGAGTCAAGTGGTAGTAGAGAATCCATTGAGAGTACCTTTCCTTCAAGCTCTTAAGCCTACTTCGAAATCCACTGGACAACATAGTGAAATCTTAGAACACCTTAAGCAAGTAAACACCAAGCTCCCTCTCTTGCATGTCATTTCACACGTTCCTACATATGCTAAATTCCTTAAAGACTTGTGCAATGTGAAAATAAAACACAATGTCAAGAAAACCGCTTTCTTGACCGAACAAGTGAGTGCTGTGATTGAGCAAAGGATCCTACCAAAATAAAAAGACATTGGTTGTCCTACTGTGTCTTGCATCATTGGGAACCATGAGTTTGCATATGCCCTTCTTGATTTAGGGACTAGTGTTAACATCATGTCTTATGCTTTAGGTTTAGGTGAGATAAAACCAACTTCTGTGGTTTTACAACTAGTCGATCGGTCCACTATAAGGCCTAGGGGAGTAGTTGAAGATGTCTTGGTTCAAATTGATAAATTATACTACCCAGTTGATTTATTTGTTTTGGACTTGAAAGTTGATGTAAATGTTGATTCAAGCTTATTCTTGGTAGACCTTTTTTTTGCCACAACTAATGCTCTTATCATCTATAGCAATGGTCTAACGAAGCTATCATTTGGGATCAACATCTTTCACATCACTAAGCAGCCAAAGGAAGATGATGAGTGTTATCAACTTACATGATTGATGCGCTCAATTAGGAAGTATTTGATGATGTGTTTCTTGGACCAGCAACTACTGACTACGACCTCTTGAACTCTTCTGTCTTAATTCTGAAATTCCAGCAAGTTATAATGATGAAGAGTATTCTAACATTAGCTGTTTTTACAGAATTTCAGGATTATGGAACATCACTGGTGATTATGTTCAATGAGCTTAGTACAATGCAAAGAAGATTGAAACCACCCTTGCTAGATACGGGCTGATCAAAGAAAACATTGGGTCGAGCCAAGATAATAAACAAAGGCGCTGCTTGGGAGGCAACGCAAGGGGAGTTCATCCGCTTTCCTTTTTTTTCATTAATATTCTAGTTATTTTTTTATCTTTTTGTTTGCGTCATCCTTCCATTGAGAACTTTCAGGCTTCTTATCCTTCACGCTTATGTTGATTCACTCCAATATTCAAACGACATATTTCCTTCTTTTTATTTGGCTGACATGTTTATGCATTAAGACAATGAGCAAACATTGATCTCATGATAGGCATACCGTCAAATGGAGAGGTATGGATAACATAGATGCACGAAGAAAAAGGCTATATATGTGTATTGGCTTAAATTGGCTACTAGGGGTTGTAATTATTGAAAAGTAAGGTTGAAGGCTTAATTGCCAATCCTAAATTGACTTTAATCATTAATTCCTAAGTAATACACCATCTTACCACAAGCCATATAGTGTTATTCTCAAAAGAAGTGTCCAATTCACAAAATCAATGAACGCTTACTACGCGTGTTACCATCTTACCATAAGGCTTGTGTGAGTAAAAAGAATTCAGCAAGTGTCATGATATCTATATTCTCATGAATAAAATTAACTTCTAGTGGCATATCTTGTCATTCAAAAGCATAATATGCAACAAATCAGAGACTCAAACAAAAAAAAAAATTATCTCTCTGTTTTAAAAATTCACAACAAAATTCAATGATAATTATGTAAATCATATACAATTCGCAACATAATGCGTATATGAAGTCTAGATTTTAGAACTACTGTTGAATAAAATTGATTTGTAGTGTCATATCTTTCGATTAGGGTCTTGGAAGAAAACATCTAATTGAGTTATAAAAATGAATAATTGATGCGAATGATCCGATCCAAATGAGGGAATTCTGATACTTCACTGCCTAAATTCATTGATTTTAATTTTATCATCTCAAGACATTGATGTTAATTTCATTCAAATACCAAATTCGACTATACATTTGAAAGAACCATTCATTCTTTTTGATCCTTTGAGTAATTTTCCATCTTCCCGAGAAATCAACGCCTCAAAGCTGTACTACAATATCTGCGTTATTCTTTGGGCATAATCAATACCTCAAACTTATTCTTTTAACTATTTTTCCAAGGTATGATCCAATGTCGAATTTTGTAATAATCATCACCCTCTCTACATAGGATAGATCTCATAATTTTAAGTTAATATCTCAACACTTAAGAATTCTCCTATATTATGATTGTTTTAACCTCTAAGAATCAATTAGGCTAATAATTATTAAAGTTCTAATTGTCTCAAATAAGGGTTTTGGGCTTAATCAATACGTATAATGCATCTTATATTTCATGCACTAACTTAAGAATTTCACATAATTTTCATCTATTGGTCTCAGACAATTCATACAAATTTCACAGAAATTGTATCCCCATTATCTTAATATCTCTAGAGAACAATTCAATCACTTCCAACCTAAACTAAAAATGACTTAAGGATGTACAACGTTATATTTGGGTTTAGCAACTAAGTTCCACTATTTCAACCTATCAAACATGAGTGAACTTATTATTTCACAATGATATCAAATCTCACATGGATAAGGTAAAATTAATATAAGCATGCAATTTTTTCACAATTCATAAACTAACAAATAGTTCCCAAGTATATATGCATCATTACTGATAAGGTAAAATTAATATAAGCATGCAATTTTTTCACAATTCATAAACTAACAAATAGTTCCCAAGTATATGCATCTGTTTCGCGCGGGTTTCGATA
>CAIGRO010032994.1:2686-13194 GCA_903798355.1 Fraxinus baroniana | reverse complement strand
ATTTTAGAATATTATTTTGATAGAAAATACGTGATTAAAAAATAAGAATTTTTTAAAAATTTACATGTAATATTATTTAATTAAAGAATTTGAAATTAAAAATAAGGAAGAAAAAAATATATTTTAAAAATAATTGGTAACTTATAACTAAGAAGTGGGCACCTGGAAAAAAGAGAACAAAAAGGACTGACAGATTATCAACGGAAACAAAAGGGCGGTTGAAGTTGATTCCGACAGCTAATATTAATAAGACCTGTTTGAGCCCCCCATTTTGGTCAAAAAATGTATTTTATAGGGTGCGTTTAAACCACATTATTTTGAAAAAATATATTTTAGAATAGTAAATTGATGAAAAATGTATGATTAAAAAAGAAGAAAAATTTATTGATGTAATGAAAAATATTATTTTATTAAAGAATGTGTGGTTGAAAATAAGTAGAAAACTGATAATGAAAATTTTAATGTATACCAAACAGAGGCTAACATAGTTACGATGGAAAATGCGTGGTCAATGAATAAAAATAAAAATTAGGCCCTCGTTTGGTGCACATTATTTTCAAAAGAATGTATTTTTTTATTGATGTGATGGGGAATATGTGGTTAAAAAAGAAGGAAAAATTATTGATGTGATAGAAAATATTATTTTATTAAAGAATGCATGATTTAAAATGAATAGAAGAATGATAATGAAAAAAAAATGTGGCCGAGGACTACATTTGAAAAAATGTATAGTTAAAATGGAGTCTAAAGATATATTTTGATGAGAAAATGAGGCTCAAATGTATTCTACGTTCTACCGCTCTTTTCAGCCGTCCCTACTTTCAAATTAATTTAAGAAAGTAGCTGGATTTTTTTCTCAAATGGGAATTTTTTGTTTTCTTGAATAGAATATACGAATTATATATTCCAATCTTTCTTGTAAGACTGTAAAATCTTGTCAAACAATAGACAAACTCGGCGGATTTTCCAATCAAAACAACCTAAATATCATCAACCTGGTTCTTCTTTGCTAAACCCTTTTTGTTTTCTTGATCAGAGCCTATCATTGACTTTTCTTGGATCAATGGCTGTGGTGGGGGATTTATCTCTGAAGTTTGGTGGAAAAGAACCCATATGTGATTTCAAGAAGGGGGTGTTTGGGTTTCCAATTTCAAGTCGTAGAGTTAGTTTTAGTGCAGGGAAGTTGAAGAATTGTAGGATTAAAACTGGGGTGTATGCAGTAATGCAAGTGGGGGTGGAAAGCACTGAAATTTCTAAGGATTTGGAGAAATCTAAAGAGGTTTTGGGATTGGATGTTGTGTCTGAAGAGGAATTGAAGGAGAAGGGTTTTTTGGGGTTGAGGAAGACGAAGCTTGTGTGCACGATTGGTCCGGCATGCTGTTCTTCGGATAATTTGGAGAAGTTGGCATTGGGAGGGATGAATGTGGCTAGGCTTAATATGTGCCATAACACAATGGAGTGGCACCAAGATGTCATTAGGAAGATTAAGAATTTGAATGAAGAAAAAGGGTTTTCTGTGTCTGTGATGATTGATACTGAAGGCAGTCAGATTCAGATTGTTGATCATGGGGCTCCATCCTCTGTCAAAGCAGAGGTAATCAATCTAAGCCATTTCAGTGGAATATTTTTTTATTTTTTTTTACATTTTCTTAATTTTGTATTCCATCGAGCCTAATCATATTGTTCATTTATCTCCTTGATTGCGGATTGACATAATATTGTTACTATGTAAAGGATTTATTAGGAAGTCGATTTTGGAGGGCAAGATAGGTGGGAGAAAAACTTGTTGTCTTGTTTTCTGTTACGGTTAAACTTGTAGCCACGAGTAAACATAACTCTTACATTGAGGGTGTCCTACTTTATGTCTATGTGTGCTTTGCTCATTTTGTGACTACTTTTAGGTTTATCTGTGCTCTTAACTGTAGTTAGTAGCGGACCTAGCGGTTAATCCATAACACATGATAGTTGATTGAAATGAATTATTGATTTTGTACCTATAGGATGGCTCAATCTGGGATTTTACAACTGAAAAATTTGAGGGTACTCGTCCATTTACAGTTCAAGCAAACTATGAAGGTTTCTCTGAAGGTAAGTTTGTTAATGCAAGTGAATCCTTAAGTTTTTCTTTTTTTGATTTTTTAATGGCAATATTGTAACAATTGTTTTTATTAACGATTTTGCTCTCCTTTAGGTATAAACCTGGGCGATGAGCTTGTTATTGATGGAGGAATGGCTACCTTTGAAGTTGTGGAAAAGATTGGGAATGATTTGCGTTGCAAGTGCACAGACCCTGGTTTGCTCCTTCCCCGTGCTAAACTGAGCTTCTGGAGAGATGGAAGGCTTGTCGGGAGAAGTGATGAGCTTCCAACTCTGTCGACCAAGGTTATACAAGTTTCATTTTCCACTTTCTCCTTGTTAATTATGTGATAATCACTTATAGTCCCGGGAATGAATTGGCATGTGTATCATTATTTTGTTTCAACAATCCAGAGGTTCATCTTTCGGCTTTTCAGGAAAAGAAATTACTAACCCCATGTGAACTTAACGCTGACGAATTTCCCCAGTCATCTCATTTATGATGCTCGGACTCGGGTATGGATATGTATCTAAGTGTCGGATCTTTAATTTTCTAAAACGTAGAATACGACTATACGAGGACCTGGCTAAAATAAATTCAAATTTCGGACGCGGGTACATGATTACGTCTTTTAAACTTCAATTGTTTTACTAATTCAAGACGTCTTTTTGAATAGGCTAAAATCAATTATTCACAGAGAATGAAATAGGTATTGAATAAGGGGTTACGACAAATAATATAAATTTTTTGGGTTTAATTTTCAATTATGAGAATTATTAAATGTTATATAAAATAGAAAAAGAAGGACTTAATTGCAATTTGGACTTAGTAGAGCACTAAGTAACACTATATAGAACCCATTTTCATTTTATACAAACAAAACTCTAAACCACCGATACAGAGGGAGAAAAAATGAAAAAAAGAGAGGAAAATGGAAAGAAAAAATACAGAAGAAAAAGAAGGAAAAATCTAGCGTCGCCGCCTTTCTTCACCCTCTCGACAATGATGCTAGATTAATAGAGAGAAGAAACGGGAAAGGAAAAAAGAAAAAGAAAAAAAGAAGAAGCAAAAACGATAAAGTATGATTGAAATTTGGAGGATCTGACACATATTTCATACCCATACCCATGTCTTGTTGTATCTGACACGGGTACCCCAACTATTTCGAAGAGTCCGAGATTCATAGCATCTCATTATGTATATGATCTTTTTAAACTCTTTCTTACCGTTGCTGCAAGTGAATAAAAATATGGAAATTCTGCGTGAATCTATGATACTTGTGGTAAACTAATTGCATGACTTTATTTGAAATTGTTTGTTTGGAGATGTAGGTTGTCCCTAGCCAATATCAATTTGTTCCCATATTTCTGATTCGTGCATTGTGATTACAGGATTGGTCCGATATTGAGTTTGCGATTTCTGAAGGTATTGATTTTATTGCCTTGTCGTTTGTCAAAGATGCTGATGCTGTCACACACCTTAAGAAATACCTTCCCACCAAATCCTCCAAGTAAGCAAATTTCTGAAAGAGAAATAACCAGATGAATAACATTTTGATTCTGCCACTATACTATAGTCCTTCCATCTCATTGTAGCACTTTATTTTTGCAATTGACTGCAATATCAGCTGTTCATGTTAATCAACCGATTCGATTTTATTTATTTATGTTGTTTTTCTTACTATAACATTATCCACTAGCATGTATGGCCAAGCCTAAAAAATAAAATGTACTTAAAACTTAAAAGGTAACTTTTATTAAGCTTAAGCCAAACATAGGCACGTTTGGAAAACATTATAATTTTCTTATAATTTAATGGTTAAAATCAACATTAATTTTAACTCAAGTTTCTTAAGATCCACAACTACTAACTTTTTTTTATCACGTTATAATTTCAGTAACTTATAATTTTGTCCAAACAAGCAGCTATATGTCCAAGCTTAGAAGTTACAACTTTTTTTGCCAATCGATAAGAAGTAAAAGTATCTCTTGGTTCAAAAGCTACTTTTTAAGAGATATGTATTCACTTCTCAAAAGAGTATGTTTACCTTTTTCTTTCTGGACTTAGGCAAACGTGCTCACTGTGCAGTGTGGATCTTGTGCCACATTATATGGATGCATAAATAGGTAGAGCTCGTGGAGCTCAAGCACTACCAGAGTGTCTAATTTTTTCTCTTTTATCTTTTTGTGCCAACTATTTCTAAAATGCTAAAAGCATCTTTTAGAATTCAGCATATGATGTTCGATTGTCAATTCACAGATCAATAAAAGTTTTGGCAAAGATAGAGAGTTTGGAAGCGCTCCATAAATTGGACGAAATTGTTGAGGCTTCTGATGGAATCATGATAGCAAGAGGAGACCTTGGAGTCGAAATCCCACTCGAACAGATTCCCACAGTGCAGGAGGAAATTACTTATCGCTGCAGAAAGTTCAACAAGCCAGTTATCATAGCCTCTCAGCTTCTGGAATCAATGATCGAATATCCTACTCCAACAAGAGCTGAGGTATTCTATTTTTCATCCGCAACAATTTGCCAACTTAGTAGCAAAAGTATCAAGAAATTACATCACTCTTCATTTTCAGACACAACATAATTTTTCTCACTTTGCTTCATCTATCCTGCCAAACTTGTTACATTCTCTTCAAATTGAACTTATGGTATAAAAAACAACCAACAAACTATGTTTTATTTTCACTAAAGGTTTGGGTATTTGGCTACATGAATCCTCTTCGTCACTCTTTTCGGAGTATTATTAGTCCACTCCTCTCTCATGACGTTTTCAATCTAAATGGCATTACTCTTATGAATGGGAGCCTCTTTAGGTCTATGCAAAACTATGTCCCATCCTCCTAACTTGTCTGTCCCTTAATTTTTATCCTCAATCGACACCACCCCACTTGATGGCTTGTATTTATTTGTCTTAGCCATTTAAGTTGAAACCACACATCCATCTTAGCATCCTCATGTCCACTATATTCATCTTATGGGCATTCAGCATGGCGGGTCTAACCATTGTTTCAGGTTGCTGATGTTTCTGAAGCTGTCCGGCAATATGCTGATGCACTGATGCTATCTGGAGAATCGGCAATAGGTCCATATGGACAGAAGGCTCTATCTGTTTTAAGGATGACTAGCGGACGAATGGAACTTTGGAGCCGTGAAGAGAGCAGGGAAACCGTTTTATTTGAGCATAAACTCGGAGCATCTGTGCCAGACCAAATTGCTGAGCAAATCTGTAACTGTGCTGCTGGAATGGGTATGTCTTCTTCTGTCAGTTAGAAGTCATTACACGAAATATTTGGTGGTCTCATAAATAACTTAATATGATCTCTTTACAACAAATATATAAGCTTTTGAGGAAAACGGAAACGCCTTTTATTTTTCTTTCTTTCTTTCTAGGATCATAATATTTCATTCAAACATAACTATAAAGAAAACTCAAGGAAGTGGTGTAATCTTTCTAATTTGTAAATAACGTTAATTTATTCACTAGTGGTTTATAGGATTCATGGTATTCAAGGTGCAAAGATAAGTCAATTTAATTTACCTTTAGAGTATGTTTGGTACGTACTATTGGATGATATTGGACACTACAATGGAGATTTTAGCTTCCTTTCTTCCTTAGTACAATCCCAATATTATAGTCCGCATCACCAAACATGCCATTCGTTTATCATGCAAAATTACTGATATCTACGAACTAACAAGAGCAACAACTATGAGAAATGCCATTTAATCCCTGCATATTCACGTGCAAGCTTCACATAGACTAACAGTTTATTCTCAAATGCAGCAAACAACCTAGGACTGGATGCCATATTTGTCTACACAAGACATGGACAGATGGCTTCGCTCATCTCACGCAACCGTCCAAATTCGCCGATATTTGCATTCACAAATGACAGCAGTACAAGAATGGCACTCAATTTGCAATGGGGAGTTACTCCTATTCTCATTGATTTATCAGATGACATGGAAGCCAACATCAACAGATCAATCTATCTTATTAAAACAAAAGGTTTGATTAAGGATGGAGATGCAGTTTTAGTAGTTTCAGATATAATCCCAACTTCCGCCGCACAGACAGTTTTCCAGTCAATTCAGGTGAAAACTGTTGCTTGATTTATAGACATGAATGTTTGTATGGAAAAGATATTCGTCCCATGTAAGCGTCGCAGAAAGATTTGTTTTATTAAGAATAACAAGTTGTGTTGGATCACCAAACAAAATGGAGGGATTTTTCTAAAGAGAAAATGACCTCCTTACTTTCTGACTTTTAGTTTATAAAAATAAAGCTTGTTTTTTTATGTAAAACAGTAAAATGCTTTGAACTATTTTTGGTTTGCACCTTATTTTGAATCAACTAATTTAGACACAAATGGTTCATGGGAGAGAATCGAGTTAATTGGGCCCCATAAGCTCTTATACGGTTCTACCTGAACTTAGATGCCTTGTTTCACTACTTGCTTCAGTTTCGTCTTCTTCGGATAGGCCTTCTCATAGCTTGGATCTAGACCTTGTAATTTGACAATATCTAGTTGTTGGGAAGAAAAAAAAAAAAAAAATAGAGAAAAAAATGAAGTGAATGACAATTGTAACAACAAATTTAGCCCCTATTTGGAATCCATTAAAATTGGATTTTGAGGAAAAATATATTTTAAAATAGTAATTTTTTCAGAACGTATGGTCAAAAACAAGGAAAGTTTTTGGATTTACGTGTAATATTATTTTATTGAAAAATGTATAGCTGAAAATAAGAGAAAAATGTATTTTGACAAAAAAATGGAGCCCAATTGAGCCTCATTTTTTGTGTAGAATGTATTTTAGAATATTAGATTGATGGATAATTTTTGATTAAAAAATAAGGAAAAATTTTGAGTTTGTGTGTAATATAATTTTATTAAAAAAAAAAGTTTTAATATGTATTTTAGAAAAAATGGGGATCAAACAAAGGCATAATATGTTTCAATTCTCTAATTAATTTTATCAATTGAATTGGTGATTACAAAACCCTAACAATTTTATGTTAATGCAAATTAATGGAAAATTGAAACTCGTCTTATACTAGTACTATATAAGAAGGTGTTCTCCTCCTTATTTCACACATCAAAATTGAGAATTATCTCTATAAATTTCTCTTTCCTTCTTTGTTTCAAGAGTTTTGTTATTAGTAGTTTAAATAGTTTTTTGTTCTAATTCGGTGATATAAGTGTGAGCATTCTTAGTTCGCCTAAAGTAATAATGAGGTGTTAGTCAAGTGCTTTTAACCGTTGTATCCAAAGAAACAGACGCAATCAGAGCAACACAATTTTTGGTTTCTTCCAATACATCTACTACATCGACAATTAGATTTCTTCTATTTTATTATTATTCTGTTTATTGTAGTGTTTCTTTCTATTATTTTTTTAATTTTAGCAGTATTTCTAATTTCCTTGTGCATTTTTCTTAACACTAGTAAGTAGTAACTAACCTTGCAAAAATACATTTATGTAACTTTCTTCTAATGGATATGAACTTACCGTTTCAAAATGGAAAAAATTCATAACTCAGGCTTTATCTATCCCAAAATAAAAAATCAGGATCCAAATTTTAGAATTCCAAAAATCAGATTTTTCATTAATTAATTAATTACATTTTACAATTATGTTAAATTAAATATTTAATTGATATATAATATAATTAACTCATCCCATCCCCACTGCTCCCGCGGTCGGTGACTTTTCGACGACGACGACTACTCTTGCAATCGTTTCGGTGCCACTTAGTTCCGACGACTAGTTCGATTCCGATGAGTATATGTCACAAATTTTTAAAATTTGTCAGCCACAGATTCTGTCTGTTATTGATAAAAAAAAGTTTATAGGTCACAGATTTTTTATTTAATCACAAGTTAAAAAAAAAAAATTAGTTAGCAGAGGTCACATATTTTCAAATTTGTTGATCACATATCATATTTATAAGTCACAATTGACTTTAATGATCACTAATAAACAAAACTATAAGTCACATATTTTGAATTGGTCGTAAGTTAAAATTTTTATAGATAACAGAAGTCACGTATTTCCAAATTAGTTGATCACATATTATTAAATTTTAAGGTCACGGTTTAATAGTTGGTCACAGACACCCAAACACTCGTCCCCCAATCCTAGCACTTTACCAATACTTGGTCACATGTCACATATCGATCAAATAGTAGGTCACAGAGAACCGTATAGTTGGTCATAGACACTCAAACACCCGTCCCCCAATCCCAGCACCCCACCAATACTTGGTCACAGGTCACAGATCGACCAAATAGTTGATCACAGACATTTCGTCCCCTACGTGTCGCCACCACCACAGTCACAAACACCCTCCAACAATAACACCAACAACAACCACCACCGTCGCCCCCTGCACAACACCACCAATATTGTCAGCCCCATCAAAACACCATCACACGGACGGCCACCATAGATCCATACAAGTTTATCGCCACCATACGAACACAAACTAACCAGGCGCAGAACACATGACATGATGAAAACTGAACCCAAACAGCCGACGTTCACTACCTGCCATAACACAGACACATACACAGACATCCGCCTGCCACAGCCCTCCTCCCACACTTACAAATCCGCCATACGCACGCACACAACCGCAACCGTACATATCGTCATCCCACACACAGAGTACCTCCACCTACATCGAAGACTCACACCGCACACACAGTATTGTAACAGATTTTACCAGTAAGATGAAATCCACGACAGATCCACCAAATCCACGAGCGTGTGGGCTCGACGCGTCGGACCGCCATCACCAGTAAGGCTCGCCGCCTCTCCATCACACTGACCGCCGCATATCCACCACATGGAGCGACGCTTCTCTGCCGTTCGTTCTCTACCATTCGTTCGCTGCTGCTCCTCTCGGCGACGTTGCCTCTGGTGAGATGTGTGGCAAAAAGAAAAGGGGCGAAAGAGAAGAGATGGGAGAGAAGAGATTGAAGAGAGCGACGAGTGAAGAGATGAAAGAGAGCAACGAGTTTGGGAATTAGGGATTGAAATTTGGTGGAGGGTAGGTGGTATGTTTGGTATATATATTAATTTAATTTAAAATATCGTTATTAAATATTAATTGTCAAATTAAAAATTAATTTTTGATTAAATAAAGTGTAAGCCTGATTTTTAAAATCCAGAAACTTAACACCTGGTTTCACGTAATTTTCACAAATTCAAATAGCAACAAGTTATTGAAATAATAAAATCTCAATTAATTCCTATATATACTTGAATCAGTGTAAACGCAAAACTTGGCTTGCCATCAGAAGTGGAGTAAGAACGGAGTCATCCCCACCTTAAATGCAAAAGGTGTAACGCCCACCCCACCCCACACCAAACTTACAAGTTATATATATGCCTGCTTCAATCATCGTACCTATATGGCATACACTCTTCACATTTGAAGAATTTTTATTTACTTTTTTCACAGATACACACAAAGATTGATGGGTATTCAATTGGAGAATTTGATGGAGTCTATAAAATCAAAGGTAAAATCACTGAGGAAATCGAAGAAACCTTACATAAAGATGGACAAAAGTGCCAGTGTCAAAATTGAGATCCGTAGCAGAAAAGCCCATAATCTCATCGACAAGACTCTCAAGGCTGCTGATCGCCCCACCAAGCGTGGCATTTCTTGAATTTATTTCATTTCTCTATTTATACATATCGTCGAATCTTGAAGAGTTAGTACATTATAGTCATAATTAAAGGATCGTTAAAAGCCATGTTCAGATTCGAGTGATAAAGTTCCGTTCATACTGAAATTATTTCTTGATACAGATAAAAATAGATTTTTACTATTTTATTTTCACATTGAGATGAGATATGAGAAGATCTTTTTCACCGTGACAAAAAGATTGAAAAGAATACTTCGTACATTTGAGCACAGAGTAATGAAAGATAAAACACAATTTAGTGTCTCGTCTAAAATTAAAGAGAGGACATAATCATATTCGAACCCAAATGGTTAACCACATCCGTGACACACGACATTCTAATAAATTTTATTTTTCTAAAATTGTCAATAAGATCGAAGGTTGTAGATCTAATTATGATACGATTGTGTTTTCATTTAGAGAATTAAAGACAAACACTACAATGGCAACAATTCAAACTACTAATAACAAACCACATCTTTATCTCTAGACTAATTCAAACTAATTAAAATATAAAAATAAAAACATTACCAAATTTGTCATTATAAGTAAATTAATAAACTGAATATCTTAAATTAAAAATAAAAAACCACATACGTTATTTTATTCTATATTACACTTTACAAACCATAATTTTAGACAAAAATGTGTTAATTTTAATTATATTTAGCATTTATGTGAAAATTTTACCCACGTGTTATCGGTTTTTTTTTTTTTTTTTTTTTT
>CAIGRO010032988.1:0-12484 GCA_903798355.1 Fraxinus baroniana | reverse complement strand
GAATTCTTCAAACTCAATATTCTACCTCATATTGAGTTTGAGGGGAGGGTGTTAAGTATAGAAAATAATATGTAGTATTTTTCATTATATTATTCCTTTTTAGTGTAGGATTATTTTTCTTATTAGTTGATTGTGTAATCTTTCCTTTTAGGTTTATTTCCTTCTACAGTTATTTGTAACCCTATAAATAGGGTCTTCTATATTATAATATTTAGAAGACCATAATAATACCATTTATATTTCTTGACAGCCCTGGGACCTCGATTAAAGTGAGTTTGAAAGACGGCTCCATAAACTATTTTCACCGTGAATTTGGGGATATGTATATACATGGAGGATGGGAGTGAGGAACGGATGTGAGGTTATGGATAGGGCTTCCAATTTGGTGGCAGTGAGTGGAGATCAACGATTTTGGCAGTATAATGACGATAGCTTGTGGTGTTGTTTAATGGAGTGGCTACAGTTGTGGGTAGAGGGTTGGGTGGCGTGACGTGGCGTGGCGTGGAATAAGGTGAACAAAATTGCATTATGGTATATAAATTTGTCTCTTTTTTTTTTAAGGGTAGGGTGTGTTGAGAGAAGAAATTAAAGTTTTAAAAATTTGAGATTGTGGATGGTACAAATAAAAGATTTGTATATAATTTATTTGAAATTTGTTTGCACTTGTTTGAAAAAAAATTGGGATTACATTTGAAATTAGTTCTTTTTTATTTAAATTGAGGATATATTCGTCGTTTTCAATCTTTTTATTGAGGAAAAAGACATCAAAGACCTTTTTTGCCAATTCCAATAGGTGGAAGGTTTTGCGCACCATGTCTAATAGGTGGGTGGTTTTGTCCTTTCTATTTTTATTTTTATTTTTTCTCTATTTATTGGGATTTAATAGCAGAACAAATGGAAGAGGACGTCAATGGATATTCCTCACAAAAGGTTTCAAAAAGGGATTGTACAACGAATTTTGCATATTTAAAATACAGAAATCGTTACAAATTGTATTTTGAAAAAATATAAATAGATAAGAATCTTCTTGTAATTGCAAAACCCTCTGATTAATGATCTGAATGCTTGAAGACGATGAACCATGTGACTTGAATCCTAGATTTCGAGATTTGTTGAGAATTTGATTTGTCGAGAATTTCACTTGTTCGATGCTTGAATTTTGGAACTTGGATTTGTATTTCGAAAACTTGGACTTGATCTTGATTTGATTGAAATGAGGTTTTGATCTTCTTGGATTTGCTTGATTTGAAGAAGATTTTGATCCATTTCGTGTTTGCCGATCTTGGAGTTGAGAGAATTCCTTCAACACTTCGTGATTTTCTCTTGCCCTCTTCCTCCCCCTTTTGTAATGAACCTTTGATCCTATTTATAGGGGAAATTCGTGGCCAATTTTGTTAACCACTCAATTAATTCAATTAAATTGATTATAATTGAATTATTGTGGATTTTAAAATAGTATGGGGGGTTTTGAAAATCTTGTGGGCTTATTAGGTTTTAGTTTAATTGGGCTAATTATTTAAATTGATCGAATCCATTATTTATTTATTTATTTTTTATGTCTAGAGGGACGTTTTGCGCTATTTTCAAAAGACGAGATTTTGGATAGTATGTCCAGTAGGCAAGGGGTTTGTGCTACTAGTAACAAATGTTTGTCTACAAGTTGGACATCCCACATCACACTCACTCGTGACTAAAACATATCATGTGCCTGCTACCAATTCGTTACAAATTGGGATTTCCAAAGCCATTATAATATTGCATGTTGTGGATCAGATCATCTTTTTTATTGGTTTCTACGACTCTGCACCAGAAAGGAACATCACAATCCATTCGATGCAATCAAAAAATGCGACTTGCGAGGGCATGGCTAGTTCACTTTTATTTATTATTTTTATTTTTATTGCAAGTTAACTTTTCTTAATGACATTTTAAAAATTTAATCTTTTTTTGTTTATAGAATAACGATATTATAAAATTTTGGTGTTTTCAAATTTTATTGACATATTTGGGGTTTTATATTAAAGTCCATTATGTTGTTAGCTCTAATGATGAATATAAATATAAGAAGATTGGAGAAAATACGAGTCCAGCCCATTTTCAAAAATGAAAGAAATTTTTTTTTTTCTCTGCGCCCAGATTTCATCAAAATTTCGACCCAAGTTTTTCATGGTTAGATCGAGCTGCAATTTGGAGGAGAGGTTCACAAGACATAACTACAATCTGAACAGCAGAGATCGAATTTTGAGTTCGGGAACATTGATTAATGTGCGTAAACAATAACCAAGTTTGCTGGTATATTTTTTCTATTTCATATTGTTTTGCCAAAAATCTTTGTTAACTTGAAAAAATATACATTTTAGCATCTAGTTATGATTGAAGAAGACTTTGTGTACCCATTATTTGATTGATAGTGGAGGTTTTGACTAGACTGGGTGATGTGGATTTTATTCCTCATATCGGGGAATTTTTTCCACGTAAAATAATTGTTTCTGTTCTCGGGATTGGGTGTGATTGATTTATTTTAGAATATTTTCAATATATAGAATAATCAAGAAAGACGTTTTACTTATTTGCTTCTGGAAGAAGAATTATTTCGTTATGTGTTTATTTGACAGAATTGACAATATCCATTTACAAATTAATCGTTTATAAATTCTTCCCAACAAGAGGATACAATTAAAGCAAGGAACTCTGGCTTCTTCCTAAAGGATATTCTCTATTACTCCGCGTGACATCAGCTCACCAATTATTTAGTAATGAGGACTGCATTTTAATTGAACAATAATAAATCTACATCTCAGCGCAGATAATTTTGATTCACATACAGAATCACTGAAAAATACCAAGAAAGACGAGGGGAAGATGTGAATCGGCAAGAAATTTTCAATTTTCAATGAATGCCGCAACACAACATTTTTATATTTTCCTGATCTGGGGCTGCCTGCCTTGAGGCTCAGGAGGGAAAAAAAAAAAAAAAAGAACACATTTTTTCCTTGTACAGAGAAGTGCACTGACTAAGCCTCCTCACATACTCCTTGCTATGCCTAGTTCTCAATATTACAACCTTCTACCAATTTTAGCAAACCCTCTGGCGACTCCAAATATAACAGCCTTGGTCAAGAGCCCTCGATCAAGACTACAAGCAAGGGCAATGGCGCCACCAACAACTAGGAACTTTGGAATATTTCTCCCTGATGGCTTACTCGCCGAATCAAGAGCTTCAACCTCTGATAAATTGCTTGTGCTCCCCAAGGAGTCAAGGGCGTCAGGACTAGCTATAGTGTTAATCTGAGCCATGGAAGCACAATGAGAAAGTGGAGCTCCAGTTGCTCTGTGCTTCAGGTAGGCACGCAAACCAGGGTCAATCTTCTTCACAGCCCCCCACATACCTTGCCTGACGCCAAATTTTGCAATTTCCCAAGGTATACCCATGTCTTCATGATGGAAAAGTATGACTTCACATGCCGTCAACTGGCCATCTCTCTTCGATTCAACTGATTCATCAGAAATACAGCATGTTAGTAGCCAATGGTTTATCAGTCCCCAAGACTCTTTTTCGTCCCACTTATTATTTATTTATCATGATATATGGAAACTGGTCTCAATTTCTAAACCACTTGGATTTTATGAGAAGGGTTTTATTTAAATATCGAATTGAAGATGAAAGGGTCAATATTTTATCGTATAGAATTATATTAGCTTTTCAGTTTCTTGGACTATTACTTTAAGGATTCACCACTGACTTTGTTACACGAGGATTTAACAAATATGGGAGCTTGGTCAGCAATCCTGGCATTATTGTAATGAAGTTATAACATGAAAAGTTCAATACCTGCACGAATGCACCAACTCGAAAAATACACATCAACACGTCTTGGTTTGTTGCAACGCGGCAGAGAGGAGCATGGAACACCCTATAAAAATGGAGCAACCTTTTTTTGAGTAAGAATATCCTCAAAGGAATGAATCATTAGATATATAATTTTATAAGAATGTAAAACAGTGTACAAATAACAATGCGCAACTTTCATAGCAATGGCACACAAATAGACCGACACAAAACGCATTTATTTGCCAATACATCTTTGGCTACGGTAGCATTTAGATTCCCTTGCACTGAAAACAAACTAGTATTGAAGTAGCTGACTTCACTAGGTTCACACGACAGGACATTTAAAGATATATTGCCAAATTTGCAGGATTACATTAAAAATAAATCTTTGACATCCTTCCCACATAGTTGTGCACACATACACATGCAAACAGACCTCAAATACGGACAATTATTTTGTCCACATATTGGATGGCAGTTCCTTGCTCATTGCTATTTTCCAAAGCTACTCAACTTCCATTTCCAGCAGTTAAAGATACAGATTGACTCATATAAAAGATATCCAGCTCCAAAAAAAGAACAAGATGACCCAGTCCACTATCATCTATCAGATTCAATTTTTAAATGCAAAGCAACAGAGAACGCTAAATACTTTTTGACGTAAAACCCTTAAACCGAGTACTAGACAATTCCAAAATAAATCTTAAATAAACAAACTGTTAAGATGATTCTACCTAATCTTAGGCAGTGAACTGATTCATAATTTCCAAGATTAGGCCTTTCTTCTTGCAGCATGAAGAAAAATTTGGATGAAAAGACTTGAGAGGATAGATGAAAGATCAAATGGTAAGATATTTAGGCTGGCAGAGAAACTCAAACGCTACAGAAACAAAATTTTATCAGTATATTTACATTGGCAGAGATAACTTATACGACGAAGTGAGTTTTCTATTTTCTACTGAGAGACTGTGTGGTTACTTTCCTCCATATTGCAAGTTAGATACCAGCATACATACATTTGTTGATGCATATAATCATCATACTTTCGACTCTCTTTTTCACTCAGCATGATTTTGGGTTGGGGCACTCATTTAGCAAGTTAGTTTATTCTAGACATCTGTATCCATTAACAAGAAAGTAAGCATCACAGTACTTTTAAAGATCCCGGTAAACTCGTGGTACCTCCAAACTATGCAAGTGATGAGGATAGGTAGACATGTAACCATCTCAATAACATTTTACACTTGAAATAAGACTTTCAAATTTTCATAAAGCAACATAAATAACATATATGTGTGGCTGCTGGGATTCGAATCTAGGCTCCTTGGCCACAACATGGAATTCTTACCACTTTGCCAAATTTTTATATGATTACCAAATATTATATGGCAAGAATAACAGTCTAATTTCTTACCTTTGTAAGACAATAATATGTTCGTCCAGATTCCCAAATTCGGCGACCTATGATATATTCTCTGTCACTACAGAAGAAAGGAAACTGCACCACAAGAAAAGTCTCTTATAAATATTCCTCAAAACACGAACCAAAAGAAGCATAAGCACATGAAGAAGAAAGCTCTTTCTACCTTCCGCACCCACTGAACCATCATGGTCCCTGTGATGGGGCATTCTTCTATAGTTTCAGCATGTACAAGCATGTCATCCCACTTCGCTCGGAATTCATCATCCCAAAAGAAATCCCTCACCATTTCAGGGGTGGCATCCTCATAAACAGTTCTGCTACGATATTGTGGAGGTCCACTCTAGAAATGACAAAAATTGCGGTTTGTCAGTTACGACAGTCAGCATTTATATTGAAACACAAATCATAGCGTAAAGACGATATTGAATGGTTAAATTGAAAAATTCGAAGAAGAAAAATTTACCTCAGGGTCTCTTCTCCAAGCTTGATAGCTCATATTGGGGGTCGACCTATTCATCATCTGAATCCAAGCAGGGCCTTCATCTTTTTCTTCGACTAATTGATGTAAATATTTAAGGTCATCCTCATTCACAAAACTTGATTTTTCTTTATCTAACTTCGATGAACTGCTCACCAAGAATTAAATTTTTTTATTAAATAAACTTTTAAATGATGAATTAGCTTAATCAACTAAACTAGACAAAATTTTAAAAAAAAAAAAATACAAAGACAAGTTCCAAGAATTCAAGGAAGTGGAAAACTTTCCCAACCCACCTGCAATCAGGACTTGAAATTGAAGGCATATGCAGGGATGAAGTATTTTTCTCAAATCCAAAATCAAAAATGGAGTAAAGGGAGCTGGGCACTTGTAGTTTCAAGGAATTTATGCCTGGTATTGAAGGAAACAGCGAAAAGATCATCCCTGACCCTGACCCTGACCCTGAAGAAGAAGATTCTTGTTTCTTCGTTGTACAATCAAGAAGATCCACCTTCAGATTAGCCCATTTAGGCTTCCAGGCCCACCCCACCAAAACTCCAACAAAAACAGCTATCCATATAGGAGCCATGAACACCATCAGCTCAATCATCATATCTGCAATTGTGGGTCTTTGAAAAATCTCAAAGAAAGCCGAAATCAAAGCCATAACAGNAAAATTGATGAACGATAGGGGAATTACAACTTCCACAGTCTCCGCAGTCAACTCACAATTGCCTTCTCAATAAATGAAGTTTCATCAAAATCCCTAAATCGCTAAAAGCCCTAATTAGAAATCCCTAACTATTAATTTCCAAAAAAAAAAAAAAAAAAAACCCACGAAAAGAAAAAGGAGAAATTCCCCTCGATTCAACGATGACTCGAGGGTTCAAAAGAAAAAGATAAAGATAGATCCCAGAACTCAAAATATGTAGTAAGGATAGAATATAAGAAGCGAAAAGAGGAATTAAAGAAAAAAAAAATGGATAAGTATCAAGATATATCAGAATAATTAAAATTTTAGTTATGGGTTTTGCAGAAACAGAAACAGAAAGAGAAGGAGACAAAACTGGCTGTGCGTGAAGAAAATCGATAAGATTAAAAGGATAAGGATGTGAGAGATACGCGGCGTATAGACGAGTTCTTCGGATTGCCCTAGGCCCTCTTTTATTTCATTTCACCAATTCTACAGCTTTTCTCCCCTCTCTGTCCAACATTTGGCAGTTTATCCAATACAACCATTCACTCACCCCTACAAAAACAAGTATAAAATATTGCAACCACAAAAATTGCAGCTCAAAAATGGAGATGGAATAGTCAAATAGGGATCAAAAACCAGAGATTGGTGATGGAGGTGAAGATAGTTACACCAATTTCTAATTGATTGTTAGAATAAGGGCGGCGAGTGGGACTCAATCTGGTTCAATTATATATATACTGAATTCTTGGTTTGACTTACTGTGTGCATATAATGGTCTACGCGTTCTCATTTTGCACGTTATTAATTGTGTTGAAAATACATTTTGACCACAGACTTTTTCAATTCGGAGTTTCTCTTGTTTATTAGTATAACAAAAAAAAAAAAACTATAGATCCGACCAATTAGAGGGACCCTTAACAACCATGTTTATTTTGCTTCTAGCCTTTTGACTCTTATTTTTAATTAACATTATTCATTAAACAATTTAAATATTTGTTTAGTCATATTCGTTATTGTCTATGAACACATGCTCGTATTTTTGCAGCCATCTTACACGAAAATAGGAGTGTTTGTCGGAAGGCGGTAATTGTGACGAAACTTCATTTTCCCTTTTTCATCTATCATCTCCAAGGAATAGAACAAACTTGGTTTACCAAAGAAAAAAAAATTATTATATTTAGCTCTTTTTTGGTATAATTGAAAGTCAAATGTTTAGTAAGATCATGTTTGGTACACATTAAAATTTTCATTTTCATTCTTCTACTTATTTTGAACCACACATTTTTCAATAAAATAATATTTTTCATCACATCAATAACTTTTCCTTCTTTTTCAATTTTACATTCTCCATCAATCCACTATTCCAGAATACATTCTTCTAAAATAATGTGGCTCAAACACACCCTAAATTTCGATAAAAAAAAATTATGAAATGCGTGGTTGAAAATATTGTGAATCTCATGAGTATATGTATTAAAATTAAGTGGGTGTTTGGCCCTCCATTTTTTAGGAAGAATTAGTTTTTGAACAATGATTGATGGGAGAATGTGTGGTGAAAATTTGTTGAAAAATTTTAAATTTTTGTGTAATATTATTTTATTTAGAAAATGTGTAATTGAAAATGAGTATTGTAGAAAAAATGAATGGGAAAAAATGAGAAAAAATGGGGTTCAAACATGGGCTAATTGTTGATTTTGACTTAAATTCTTAGCAAACTTAAAATCCATGCCACATATAAGCTTAATAGATGATTCAATTCGAGTTATGAACTTCTAAATTATGCTCATAAAATGGAATTAACATGAGACAAATTGTCAACATCATCCTGTTTATAAATTTAAGCAGTTAGAAGATACGAGAAAATTTTTCAATATTTCATTTCTTGTACCTTTCGCATGTTCTTTTTTTGGTAAATTTGACATCTCAACTATCTTACGTATTTTCAACTTCGTCTCCAACCCTTTTTTAGACTAGTAAATACCTAATATTTGATAAAATTGGTGATATGCATTGGATTTGATAAAAATATTCTCAAAATCTTAGATCTATTGAGAAACCATCCGCCTAAAATTAAGGGTCTGAAAAATAGAGAGAGAAATTCAAAAGAAGCAAAAAGCCAAGATCAAATCTTGTTTGTATGTGTTCAAATGCTGGAAAATACTCCAGTGAAAAGTAAGCTGCATGGGAAATGGTAAATAATAATTTAGGAGATTATGCTACTTGTAAATAAAAATGTATATAAAAAATTATATATGAAAGTATGCGTGGATGGGGGCTGTTTTATTGGGGGGACATTAAGACCCTGTTTAATTGCCACATTTTCATGGACAAATATCACATCCGAGAAAAATGAATTTCAATTTGACCGTTTGATTGCAAATTTGCAACGTAGAAATTGAAATCGAGTACCAAAGTACAACCAATTTAAACTGCATTTTCTTTATTTTCTTGGAAAACGAAGTCATATGGGTTTGATATATTTTTATTTTTCAACTAACATGAAATTGAAATTTATTTCCACATTTGCCTATCAAACGGATCCAAAATGAAAAGGTTAGGACAACTCTTGTTTGGGCGGCCTTGTACAA
Source organism: Fraxinus baroniana (assembly GCA_903798355.1). Classification (NCBI taxonomy): domain Eukaryota; kingdom Viridiplantae; phylum Streptophyta; class Magnoliopsida; order Lamiales; family Oleaceae; genus Fraxinus; species Fraxinus baroniana. Next base: position 3,466 of record CAIGRO010032988.1, on the reverse strand, counting down.
CCAGTTTATTCATATAAATAATGCTCCTTGAGTAGGGGTAAGGGGAGGTGACAGCCTTACAGGGTGGGATGGCAACACTTGATTGGGTGTTATTTATTTATTTATTTTTTTTCAAATTGTCAAATCATGTATCGACATATGTTTCCACTGTCATTGAACATGTCACTGTAGCATAACTCACCTATTATTTATACCTTTAAACTTTTGGTGAATTGGAGGGTGTGGTGGTTTCATTGGTGGCCCGGCATGGTGGAAGACGACCATTTGTGAACGAAAATGTAGATTGAAATCATCTATTTGTATGAATATGAGAATATCACTAATTTATCGTATGTTGGGGATCAGGGCCGGAGTCAAGGGAGGACAAAAAAATTATGTTGGGTTGGTACATTAAAAAAAAAAAATCCATTAAAATAAAAACAAGTTTCTTAAAAAATATATTTTTTCCCTTAGTATATTAATTAGGCCCAGATCTGACCCAGCCTACGCCCCTGGGACTTAGTTGTCCGAAAAAAAGGTTAATACCAGGTTGCAAAAAAGTGAAAGGTTAAAGTTGGATATGTTTACTGCAATTTACCCCAATTTTTTAAGAGCCCTGCTAGCAGTCCACCCTTCAATAGGGAGCGTCAAGTGGCGTCCCTATTTTTGGTTGGTCTCCAACCCTGTCACAATTGCTTTTTTCATTTTGTTATTAAAAAATGTGTCGCGTACATTTTTTTAATACAAGTGGAAATGATATTTTAAAACCACTTTGAACTGGCTTATCTCTTTCAACTACAACGAATTTACTATAAAATAATAATACTGAAATCAAGAAAATTAATACGTTATATAGGTTATTAATTTATCGATAAATAAACAGTTTATTAATTTGTTGATAGGTTACGTGAAATCATTTTAGTTAATGCTACAAAATGTGATGAATATCAAGCACCTTTTAAATTATAGTAGCGAAAATAATATGATTATGTAATGGCCTCGTGATGATGAAATCATTAAAAAGTAGATGATGAAATCATTCAAAGGTAGATGGTACTTGTGTAACCTTAAATAATTATTTTTACAAAACGAAAAATATTTCAAATAGATATATTTTTTTTATCGGAAAAGTGTTTTTTTTTTTTTTCCTTTCCATTCCTAGTAGAGTTTTAATTAACCAGGCTTTTTAAAAGCCTCCCTTGTTATGTAAATTGCAATTGATTTGATTAAATTTTATTGCCTAATGCGGTAATGCCGACCCTTTCAGCAAATAATAATAATAAAGGTTAAACTCAACCTTGAAGGCCCCCCATCGCCCCGCTCCTAGAGTATCGTGGATGAGGTAAATCGCGGGATATGCCTCAACAAGTCAGGGTACAAGAGCTGTCGTACTGGTGCCAACAAAGAGTCCGAGTCCAATTCCAAACCTTATTAGATCAAACCTTATTAGAGGCAGAAATCGAACCCTAACACTGCGGCTGTCAGTTCAATTGAGACTACCTCACTCATGTCATTTGCACCACTGAACTATGTCCCGAGGGCAGCAAATAATAATAATACATAAGATAGAACATTGCATTATACAGCATACGGACTTTTTTTTATTAATGTTGGTTTAATATCATTGAATAAATATGGAAATCAAAGTCAAGTAATTAATCAAAGAATAAATGCAGAAGCTGAATGTGACCAAATTTAAGAGAGAGGTACGCGGGTCAATCGAGATTTGACACGTGGATTGAAGCTGTGGACGGGAGGCTTGGCGCTTGTTTGATAAAGATTTTTGAGAAGTGCAAAAAGTGATTATAATTAGGCAAAAGTAATTGAGAAACTTGAAAATTATAATTAAAAAATGTATGATTAAAATAAGTTTAAAAGAAAAGTGATTTTCAAAAAATCAAATTAAAAAAAAAAAAGAATTACTCCTTTTTACTTACAAATTTATTGGATCATTTTAATATTTGTAACATATTTCATTTCTTAGGACTTGTTAATATGCAAGAGAATTATGGGCTATTCGCTTCGTGTTTCAATTTTTGTTTTTAGTTCTGATTTCATTTTGTATTTTGTGTTTTGAGAGTCCATTTTGAGATTGTTGAAAACGTATTCTTTTTGCCATTTTTAAAAATTGTTTCAAAAAATAAAAAATCCTAAAATGCATCTACTTTCTCAATTTTTCCACTTCTCTCTCTCTATAACCTATCGGAACCCCATCCTCAAGCCCAATTTCAAGTACAACTCGCTGATTTTATGGGTGAACTTAGGGTTGAAAACTGAAAATTTGTGGTGGTGCTAGCTGTGGTGGTGATTATGGTGGTTGTTGGTGTTGATGATGGTGGCACGGTGTGGTGGTGATTTTTATGGTGGTGGCTGTGGTTGGTGTTCGACGGTTGTGTGGTGACGATTTTTGTGGTGGTGGTTCTGGCGACAGTGGTGGTGGTTCCAGTGAAGGTGGTGGTTGTGGGACGACGGCTGAGGTTTGTGGTTTGCAGGCGGCAATGGTGATGGTTGGGGGTGATGGTAACAGAAAACAACGAAAACGCGTTTTGAAAATTTTGGTCAAGTTATAATTGAAAACGCCCAAAACGATTGCCGTTTTGAGTTTCCTTTGTAAATTTTAAACTTGTTTTCAAAAACGCGTTTTTGAAAATAAGAAAGAGAACACGTTTCACTGTTTTGAAAAATCGAAGACAAAAAACGACAAAGAAAACATGCTCTTAGCTTTCCTTTTATAAAAGTGTTTGGGTCAAAATATCACCCACGAACCCCAAATCTCCCTCGAAGAGCTCAAAGAACCTTACAATCTAGTTCCCATTACAAATCCAACACAGATCACTTTAGACAATGAATTTTTATAAACTAAAAAAGGAAGAAAAACTAATCAAGAAATTAGCCCAAATCCTTGTATGTAAAGAGAAAGAATAACGATTCAACGATGAAAAAAAGTTAGAGGTGACAAATGAGCCGAACCGCTCGTCGGCTCGCCCGCTCGGCTTGTACTGTTCACGTCACCGAACCGCTCGGGCTCGTAAAAAAACGAGCCCGGGCCCGAGCCGAGCGGGGTGGCTCGCGTGATGAGCCGAGCGGGCTCGGCTCGTCACTGTAGACGAGCCCGCTCAGGACCTCGTCCAACACGAGCCCACGAGCCAGCTCGTGGCTCGTGTAAAAAAATAAATAAATAAATAAAATAAAAAGTGGACGAGCCACAAGCCGAACGGCTCATGGCTCGTCCACAATAAAAAATAAAAATAAAAATAAATAAAATAAAATTTAGTGACCAAAACGGTCACTGAGTTCTCCACGTTTTTTTTTTCTTTTGTTTCTATAAATACCCATTTCATTCAAACATTTTTTTTTCCACCAATATCAATATCTATTCTTTCATTAACTCTATACAATTTACATTTTACATTCTCCAATTATCATTTATCAGCAATATCAATATATCATTCATTCATTCTTCTACATTTCTACATTCAATTTCTTC
>CAIGRO010032940.1:0-20046 GCA_903798355.1 Fraxinus baroniana | reverse complement strand
TCTCTCTTTTATAACAATATATATATATATATATATATATATATTAAGCGAATAAAAAATAATATGTAAAAATACTTAAGGTATATTTTTCCAACTGATTGTATAACTAATTTTAAGGAGTAACTCTAGAGGGCAAAAAAACCCGCCCCAACGGGTTGGCGGGACAGGGATTGCCACCATAAACCCGTCCCGTGAAGAATAAAAAAAAATTAAATACAAATTTTAAAAAAAAATAGTTAACTGAAAAAGAATATAAATAGGGCGGGAAACAGGGCAGGCCCGCGCCCCGTCCCGTCTAAAGCAGAGTGGGATAGGGTGGGAGAGTGGCGGGGCGGGGTGAGAGTGCCCCGTCCCGAACCCGTCCTGTTGCCATCTCTAAGTAACTCCTTTCATCTTGATGAAGATAATCAAAATCCCTATCCGTGCACACTTTTCCAAACATTCTCTTCAATTGAAAAGATTTTCCGTATATACCATCTTACTATTGATGGTGGACCTAGATAAGTATCATAAGTCCCTACATTTTGAATTTCAAATAGATGCGGGACAGTGTTTGTATCTGCAATCAGAGCATTATGACTAGAGATGATTAAAGTTTTCTAAAAAATTATACATTGTTCTATTGCTATTTCATGAAAGGCTGTAATATCCAATAAAGTAATCAATTTGTTTAGCCCAAAGGAAAATAATGAAGTCATCAGTTAAAAATAAATGACTGATTCTCGATCCCCCATTGGAGCATTGCGTCTCCATTATGTGACCTACATTCTCTGCCTAACGTAGTAAACCTGTAAAGGCTTCAACTCAAGAAAGAAATAAATTGGGTGATAACTACCTTGTTGGAGACCTCTCGATGAAACAACATAACCCCATGCTCTACCATTGACGTATAATTAAAAGATAGGAGTGCTCAAGCAATCAAAGAATGAAATTTTGCCAATTTTCAAAAAACCCTATTTTTACCAACACGGTAGAACGAGTCAGAATAAGAAAGGGAGTCTAGTTTTCTTGATACAGATCTCTCGTGTGTATTGATATATATAGAGATATATACTGTATTTGAATTACATCAATAGATAAGTTTAAGAATTCAAAAGTCTAGCTAAGAATCTAAACAGAAATTTAAACTAGATAACAGAAGTGGATCGGCTTGCCGATTCTTCTGGATCTGGTGGAACAGAAATCTTGGAACATCTATCTTTAACATCCCCCTTTAAGTTGATGGGGAGGTTACAAAGCATCAACTTGTCTCGAAGTAATAGGAACTGAGATGAAGTTAAACCTTTGGTGAAGATATTAACGGGTTGGGCAGCTGTAGAAATATATCTAGCTTGGATATCTTTATTGAAGATCTTTTCTAAAATGAAGTGGTAATCTACTTCAATATGTTTAGTACGAGCATGAAAGATTGGATTATAAGAGAGAGCTAGAGCTCGAACATTGTCCACCCATAAACAGGGAGAAGCCGTGAGTGGTATGTGGAGTTCTTGTAAAAGCATGCATTTTGATGCAGTACAGTTCCGTCACTGTGAAAGCCATAGATCTGTACTTCGCTTCAGTACTTGATCGGGCTACAACCGGTTGTTTCTTAGCTGACCAAGAGATAAGACATGGACCAAGATATAAACAATAGACCGAGGTTGACTTCCTATCGTCTGGAGAGCTTGCCCAATCTGAATCACAAAAGCCATTAAGGTGAAGTGTACCTTTGCCAAAATTGAGTCCATAGTGTAAGGTACCCTTTATGTATCTCAAGACTCGTTTAGCTGCCACTAAGTGATTAGTAGTTGGACAATGGAGAAATTGACAAAGTTGATTTACACTATATGAGAGATCAGGACTGGTGAGTGTAAGATATTGTAAAGAGCCCACCAAGGTTCTATATTCAGTTGGATCAGTGAGAGGGTCCCCTGAAAATTTTGAGAGTTTAGCTCTAGGGATGCAAGGTGTGGGGACTGATTTAGCTCTAGCCATTTTTGTACGATCTAATAAGTCCATTGCATATTTTTCTTGGCTGAGATGGAGCCATTCTGAAGTGTTTGTGACCTGAATACCAAGTAATTAAGATCGAGGCCTGAAATCCTTTACAGCAAAGTCAATACTAAGATGATTGATGAGCTGATCAATTGTATAGGACAAGTTGCTTGCAACTATGATATCATCAACATAGACAAGTACAAAAATAGAAATGTTGTTATGGTGAAATGTGAAAAGTGAAAAATCAACTTTTGAGCCATTGAACCCGAAAGCAAGTAATACTTGGGACAATCTCAAGAACTAAGCTTGATGAGCTTGTTTTAGTCCATAGATGGACTTGTGTATCCTGCACACATGATTAGGAAAATAAGGATCCTCAAATCCTTTAGGTTACTCCATATACACTTCTTCTTCAAGAAAACCATGGAAAAAGGCATTAGAGATATTAAATTGTCTAATAAACCAGTTGTGATGAATAGCTAGTGCCAACACTAATCTAATTGTTGCTGGTTTAATGACTGGACTAAAAGTCTCAGTAAAGTCCATCCCATCAATTTGATCAAAGCATTTTGCCACTAATCTGGCCTTGTAATGATCAATACTTCCATCTGATTTCCGTTTCAGTTTAAAGTCCATTCTATGATAGCAATCTAATGCTTGATGGTTGGTCTTTCCACATATTTGACATGGTGGGAATTTATGGGAAGGGAAAGGGCTGCCAGAGGATTGAGGTTTGGGAGAATTTTGGTTAGAGTTGGTGTTGGGAGTGGGTCGAGAGTATGAGGAAGGCTTGGGTTACTGGTTGAAAATTTTTGGTTTCTTACCATATGGAACCTTTGGTTTGTTTGTGAAGAAGGTAAATTGAGTGCCATCACTGGGAAGTGTTTTGGTCTGAGAGGCAAGCAGTTGTTCAAAGTTGAGTAATTCAGTTTGGAAATCATCAAAAGAGATGGATTTGTCTCCGGTTGCAAAATGAAGTGAGGTGATAAAGGGATTATAGGTAGAGTTGAGACCACCAATGACATAGCAAATTAAGTCTTCCTCATCAATAGGTTTACTTGCTGCTGTAAGCTGGTCGACCAGCTCTTGGCCAGAAGTAAATAGTCAGAATAGGATTTAGTGTCCTGCTACAAAGTTTGGAGTTGTCTTTTGAGGTCAGAAATGTGAGATCGAGATTGAGGAACAAATCTAGTGGCTAAAGTGGTCCAAACCATCTTAGAGGTTGTAAGTCCATAAACTGTGGACAAGATTTTCTCACTGAGAGTGGCATTTAACCATGCCAAAATAAATTGATCTTTCTTCTGTCAAGCCAGATAATCTAAATTTAGATCAGAAGTAGATTAACTAGTGGAATCAACTAGATATTGAATAGGGCATACCTCAGACCCATCAACAATGCCTACTAAGTCATGGCTTCTAAGCACATGAGTGAATTGAGTGATCCAATTTAAGTAATTTGTTCCATTAAGTTTGACATAAACTAGTGAGGTAATATTTAGAATAACAAAAGATTAAGCAGAAGTGGAATTAGATGAGGCCATATGGACCGATTTTGCATGAGCAATAAATAGCTCTGATACCAAGTCAGAATAAGAAAAGGGAGTCTGGTTTTTGTGATCCCAGATTTCTTGTGTAAATTGATATATACAGAGGTATACACAGTATTTAAATTTCAAAGACTAGTTAAGAATCTAAATAGAAATTTAAACTAGATAACAGAAGTGGATAAGCTTTCCAATTCTTCTAGATCTGGTGGAACAGAAATCTTGGAACAGCTATCTCTAACAGAACAAAACATCGTTCGATCCTATCACAAATGATAAGAGTATCTTATACCCTTATCTAGGCATTTAAATATGAACATTTAGGAATTCTTTTCATTACTTATGGCCTAATATTGTGTGTTTATTATTTATTAGTCGAAAATCAATGTTTGGGAGCTAAAATGAAAAAATGAACGAAAAACGGATGAAAATAGAAAACAATCCTATGTTGAGGGACCTAATTGCACATATTCATTAGTTGATTCGGAGCATAAAATGATAATGGACGATCACATGGAATCAATTGAATGCAATTAGAATTAAAATTAGTGAAGTATTGAAAGACAAATCAAAATATTTTTACCAATAGATTTTCAGTCACATAAGTTACGCTCTGAATTCTTAGCCATAAATTGAAACCCATTTTTCGTATAGCAAACATTCGAATTAGAAAATGAATATTTCTATAGTAATTATATCCATTTTAGTTAAATTTCTAAATCACTTTGAATCACTTCAATTGGATATCAAAAGAGCAAGATATGACAAAAATATTGATAGCTACTCAGAAATATAACCATGTAAGCGCATGGTACATATTGTTGCCGTCACAATGGTTTATACCATTCATGCGCAACACCCTCTGGCCATATGCGAAAGAAACTTTCCTTTTGTGATACAAACTCTTTTGAAACTCAAATAGGACGCAATTTTAACCTAACTTTTGATGTCTATATATACAAAACATGGGCACCAATTGAAGAGATCTATGTCTAGCTTCTTAATTGACATCTATATTCAAAAACTCGTTAAGAAGATGGGGCAAAATTATAATATTTTAAGAGAGAAGATCAAAGCTAACAAGAAATTCAAGATAATCTATACAAGAATTTGAAGATTCAAGGTGTGGATTCAAGATCAAGATCAAGATATTTATTCTCCATCAAGAATCTTATATTGTTTTACAATCTGGGTGATGTCTTTTCATTATTCTTGTATAATTCATATATAATTATGTTAGGCTAGATACTAACTCGTATTGGATGAAAATAAATTATTTGTTTATTTATTTTTAATTTAAAGATGAGTGGTTTAGTAATCTTCTTTTTCTTGATAAATTATGCATGCTTATTATTTAAATGGTTGCGCACAACTTAAATAATTAGTTTCTTGTTATAGTGTCGGGAGGCTCACAATAAGTAGAACACTCCATGATTTACCCACAAACAATATATATTAAGAATAGCATGTATGGCGTGTGCAATCTCTTTGATAATTGTGCGTTTGAATGCGTTTCCTTCATACGAATTTGGATTACGAATATGATCAGATTGAGTTTAGAATAAAATTAACTTATCTTGGATAAGGTTAGTACAATAGGATTGTCGATTTTCAATAATACATGAATGAAACTAAACTATATAATTGAAAACTGAAAATAGATAACAATAGATAGATTTGAAACCCAATAAAACCATTCCATAATTTTATGCAAACAAACGCTTTTCACATAATTCTTAGAATAACTTAGAATAATTACAATGTAATCTCTTGTGTGCTACATAATTTGAATCTGATAGAAAACTAATACACTTAAGGATCTAAATGGAGAATCATCCATTTGATTGTTAGTTGACCAAAAAAGTAAACTTTGACCAATTTTGACCAAATTGAAAAGGTAAAATGACAACTTTGCATATTTTCAAATATTGAAATTTTTTAAAAAACTTACCCCATCCCCATCCCCACCCATCTTCATCTTCTCAATCACCCTAAACCAACAACACTAATTTTCAGCCATGGCCGACCATCGCTATCCACCAAGTCACCACACCGCCCAAGGCCATCACGACTATCACAAATCACCATCACTGCTACCACAAATTTCAAACAAAAACACAAATAATATCACCCAATTTCAAAACGAAAACCTCGAACATAATGAAAATTATCAAATTGTATTCTCAAAATGTCAAGAAGCAAATCCACTTTTTTTTTTAAATTCTCCATTGAGGATGCCAACTTTCGTATTTTATGTACTGGCTCAGCTGAAGATATCATTTGTTTTCATCCCATTTCATTTTCATCAAACAAATGCCCAAATTGCACATTTTGTTATTGTCTTTTGCAATAAAAAAGGCACTCCTCTAAGCATCATATACTTCAATGTAATTGTTTTGTTGCATCAATGCCCATTCTAAGTCCCCTTCAAAACACCCAAAAAAGAAAAATTACTCAAAAACTTATGGCTTTTCTACTTCTGGTGATGGTGGCTATGGGCCCTTGGTAGCAAAGGTGGGGTTGGAGGTGGAGGAAAATGAGAAGGAGATGAGCGCTTATTGATATTTGTGGTGGCCATGAACGGTGGGACGACGTGTTGCTGGTAACCGTGGGCCGCTGATTTTCTAGTTTCTGTAGTGAGGTGGGGTGGGATGGGAAAGGGAGATGTTGAATATTTTTATTTTCCTTTATTTTCATTTCGTTTTAATTATTTTAGTGGGTAAATAGCAACTTTACCATTTTGTCCTTTTAAAATTTGGTCAAAATCAACTTCTCGGGTCAACTAATGGTCAAATGGATGGTTAACATCTATTTTGACCCCAGTTGCTAATTTCTCAAAGATTTGGGACCTCCGTTGGTATAAATTGAAGGTTAGGGTAAAGTCTTCGAAAAGCTCAAAGACTAGAGATCGCTGATGTAATCCTTGCTTGTAACGATCTCGTACACTTGTGAAATTTTTCAAATCAAGTTTTACGTGCAGTTTCTGTGGAATAAATAGTAAAAATCGAGTTTATTAGTTTATATCGAATTTGGAGTTTTTATTTGTTTTATCAAGAACTAATTCCTTTGTTTTTGTTTCAGGCAATAACACTTTTTACAAGATTCCGATAAAAATCGAGCTTATTTCGATAGATTCTGAGATCAAAAGAAACTTTAGATAGTGAAGGAGTGAACATAGAAAAGTAAGAGGAATGGTAGAAAATAAAATTCAAAATCAGAATCAGGTTCAAAATTTGATACCATTCCTCAACCAGTTCAGTCAAAGGCAATTGCCAAAGATGGCCAAATATTAGTTAGGGATTATGTGAACCCGTACCTTCTCCTGTGCAACCATCCATTATGTATCTTTCTTTTGGATTGGTCAACTTCCACCTTAGACTAGATATTATGAACTTGTTTCAAAATCATCAAGATATCAAGTGCGTCGAAAAGCCAACTAAAAATCAGCATGAACATATATAGACCTGCTTTAAACTTTGCGGGGTAATCAGTCACCAAGGAATGTCAGTAGACGCTTTTCGAATGTGTCTATTCCCTTAAACTTTAAAGGATAGCATAAGAGAAAGACTATGCTCACTATCTCCTGGGAGCACGTGTCTTCGAATGATATGATATATAAATTTACCTCAAAATTCTTTCCATCGTCTTGAGTTCATAGATCAGAAATAAGATACACACTTTGAAGCAGAAATATCTCAAGAGCTATCTGAGAGCACGAGAAAGATTCAAGGACTACTTCAGAAAGTGTTTCAATCTAGACATTCCTAAACATGCCTAGGTCTACATCTTCTATTTAGACTGCCTATTTAATATCATAACATGGTCGACACTTCAGCTAGATGATCAGTGATGAACATGCCCATAGACAATTTATATGAGTGTATAAAATAATAGCAGAAAATCAGTCTAGTAGAATACAACGGGTGCTCATAATATTGATGCAATTATATCATTAACAGCCCAGTTGGAAGTTGTTGATCTATAATTGATTTCATCCTTAATGTTTTGATCATAACATACAAGATTAATATTGTTTCTAACAATTGATTTTGAATGATGATAGGTCAATATTAAAATCAATCAAGCATTGTATAAATCAACATATAAATTGGACTCAAAATGAAGATCAAAGTAAAAGTTAAGCATTCAAGTTAAATCATTCGAGACGAGAGCTTAAAAGACAAACGTCAAGAAAAACAAGATCAAGAGTATGAGAGACGTCATCAAAGAAAGATCAAGACGAAAAGTCTAAGAGGCAAACTTCGAAACAAGATAAAAAAACTAGACTTCTTAGTTCAAATATAAAGGTACTAATACTTTGACTTTTAGTAATAAATGATAAAAGCTTAATCGCTTTATGCACGAACATTATTTTAAAAAAACACTTACATAAAAAAATATATTTCAAAAATTTTCAACTTGATATTTTAAACTTTTTTTCAATGTTACTTACTCCTTCAAAAGTCTAAATTTGAAAAAAAAAAAAAAAGTCAAAGGCAAAGGCAACCGAACGTCCTGTTGACTTGGCGGACGTTCGGTTCGCCAACAATCATTTTTTTAATCGTTCTGATTTTGACCATGACGGCTAGTTTAGTTGTTCGGTTCAGTGACGGATGTCCGATGGGGTCGTCCGATTAGACATAAACTTTGGGCGTTTTGACTACTATAAATATCAATTCACTATGCATTCATAAACAACTAAGATAGCTTTCTTGTGAAATATATTTATAAAATATCTTTTTTGAACTTATATTTTTACATTCATTTAATTTATTTCTTCATAAATTGTTGAATCAAACTTTTTGAATCATTTCTCTCATCAAAGTTTTTTATTTCTCTTTATGCTTAACTTATTTATATTAATCTTAAAAGAGAGATATATTTTTGAAAAAGATATTTGCATTTACATTGTATAAACTTTTCTATTTCATATTGAAAACTTTGATTAGGTGAAGCAAACTTGTAAAATCATAATATTCATAAAAGTTTCTCATTTCTCTCTTAGTACGTAATTTATTACAATTATTCCTTAAAAGAGATATATTTTGGGAATATTTTTTTAAACCTACATTGCATTTATTTCTTTTTCATCTCCTCATTGAAACACTTTGCTTGACTGAATCTAAAATTTGATTATCTTATTCAACAAAACTTTTCATCTAACACTTGAGTTATCATTTATTACTATTCATTGAAGTGTTAGCTTCTCTTAGTACTTAACTTGTTTGTATTATTTAGCAAGAGAGACATTCCATTGTAAAATCACTTTGATAAGGTGTGTTCATATTCATATTGCCCTATAAATTGTGATGTGTTTGAGCTTAATATAAATTGTTACATATTATCAATGATTTATTTCTTTTTATTTTGTAAGACCATGACAAATGAAAACAAACAAGCCAATGATGGACAAGGAAAATGATGTAGCTAAGTGGATCATCTAGCGTCTTATTTTATTTTTCTAAATTGGCCTCTGCTTTCAGACATATATTCACTTTATAACTAAAAATCTCACTGTATATATAAAAAATCATTTATAAGTAAAAAAAGTCATTAAGTAATATTTCATTACTTACATGGTCTTCTCATATGGTGTCATATTAAACACCGTATTAGAACAATACATCTAATCCAGCTTCATATGATCCCCGTTATCCATCCTCTTTAATACTATCCCTCTTAATTCTATTCCTAATCAAATACGGTGTATTAAATGTGTGCTAAGAGTGTTGCCACTAATGATCATGACTTATGTTTGATTTTCACTTAAACCATAAATTTGTTGATGCCCCTTATTTGAAAGAGAATAGATTTCAGAATATTTGAAATATAACTATATTAAGATTTGTGGCCACCCCTTTCTCAAGGAGTCTCTCAATGACTTGGATTCTGACCATTAAAAAAACAAAGAGAGAAACCAATTTGACCTCAATGCATCATTATTAAGACGCCATATTTTGTGCATGCTTCTCCGTCATTTTCTGATTCTAATTTTACTCTCTTACCAACAAAGGAAAAATAATGTTTTTCCTTTACTTTCTTCTGCATTTTCACATCTTCAGAACAATCAAAACTGGCCAATTCCGGGTAATTTGATCTCCACCCATACAAGGAATTGCGTAGCCTCTTTGTTTAAGGCATTCATGGCGAGAGGCTCAGTCAAACCAGCTTCGCCGACACCTCCAGAATATACTGCTCCAACGATTAAGGCATTAATGGCGACAGGCTCAGTCAAACCAGCTTCGCCGTCACCTACAGAATATATAGCACCACCGATTACAGTCACCCTCACACTTATCCTCCTAGTATTTTTCTTTGTTGCTTTTTTCTCCTTGTATTTCTGTAGGTGTTTCTTGCAAAATTTAATATATACATGGCATCTGCGGCATAGTCCCAACGGAACTCCAGTGGAAGGTCCGGCCTCAAATGAAGCTCGTGGCCTAGACAAGTTGATTATACAATCTTTTCCAAGCTTCACTTATTCAACTGTCAAAGATTGTCGCAAGGAAAAATATGGACTAGAATGTGCTGTTTGCTTGGATGAGTTTTCAGATAATGATGTCCTTCGCCTTGTTATATTCTGTAGCCATGTATTTCATCAGGAATGTATTGACCTTTGGTTTGAATCTCATAAAACATGTCCTGTTTGCCGGAGAAACCTCGACTCCCCTACGCAATCTCCGATAAAGTCTCCATTGTCCATCTACAGTAACTCAATTAACGACATTGTACACGAAAATGAACAAGTAGATGGTAGTTTTCACATCACAATTGAGGAAGACAAAGGCGACCAAACGTTGGATTCTACTGGTGCTCATGAACAAGTCGATCCACCACCATTGAATGAGGTGGACAAGTTTTCGAGATCTCATTCAACAGGCCATTCAATAGTTAAAACAAAGGAAGAAGAAGAAGATAAGTTTACATTGAGATTACCAGAACATGTGAAAACAAAACTTATAAAGGGACACAGTTCTAGCAGAAGTTGGACAACATATGGAGAATACAAAACTAAAGCCAACCTTGGAAATAGTAATCTTGGTGAGGCTTCAGGGTTTTCATCTTTTGGAGTCATCAACAAAGTATAGGTTTTTCTTCCCTTACATGGTCTTTTGTCTTTTACTTTTAACATACTTTGCTCATCAATTTTTTAATAACAAATATCATATTCATATGCTAGTTAGGAGAAAATTAGGAAATTTTTTGGCAGAAATAGTGTAAATTTTGTTGGCACCATAGTGCTAATATGCGGAGAATGTTTTTTTTTTTGTTTCTTTGAGGTCTATGGACACATTATTACATGCAAATCAAGAATATGTCTACATTATTTATTGAAATTTAATTATAAATGAAAAGAAATAGATACGGATCCTGTATTTCTTTTAATTTGTCAAATATATAAAAAATAAACAGCTATTCTATTGCATAAAATGTACCAATATATGCTATACCAAAATCCAATTTCGGTTCTCTCTCTATAAGATTCTTGAATCAGCATTCAAAAAGTTAAAAGAGAGCAAATAGTAGGCAGTAAACTCGGGATTTAAAATTATAAATAGTATTATTATATGAATACTATTGTTCTAATATCTTATAAATAGTAATTTGGTGTAAATATTGCTAGTTTTCTAATATCTTATACTGATGTCTGTGTCATACTAAAATTGTTGGATAACGTTTGCCCGTCAAGTAAATTTATTTGTGCTAATATGCGGAGAATGTTTTTTTGTTTCTTTTGAGGTCTATGGACACATTATTACATGCAAATCAAGAATATGGCTACATTATTTATTGAATTTTAATTATAAATGAAAAGAAATAGATACGGATCCTGTATTTCTTTTAATTTGTCAAAATATATAAAAAATAAACAGCTATTCTATTGCATAAAATGTACCAATATATGCTATACCAAAATCCAATTTCGGTTGTCTCTCTATAAGATTCTTGAATCAGCATTCAAAAACTAAAAAAGAGAGAAAATAGTAGGCAGTAAACTCGGGATTTAAAATTATAAATAGTATTATTATATGAATACTATTGTTCTTATGAACAATTTTATAATATCATTGTAATTTGGTGTAAATATTGCTAGTTTTCTAATATCTTATACTGATGTCTGTATCATACTAAAATTGTTGGATAACCTTTGCCCGTCAAGTAAATTTATTTGTAGATTTTGATATAAATTACTGTTTATTTTTTGATAAATTATTTGTATTGATATCAGCTTTTGCATTTGTTCGTAGATCGTTTGGATACTATAAATCGAGCGTTTAAATTATAATTCACACAGAGATTCGATTTATAATTCGATCTAATAATTGTAAACACTTTATTTTAATAAGACCGTCTTAATTTTATTAAAATTTATCGTTGACTTTCGTAAAAAGAATGAGAATACTCTTTTGATTGTATTATTGGACCAAGTGAAAATTAATTTGTAACATTGACCACTTGAGTTTATTTTTCAATTGATTGTCATATGTGATACCTTAATTGTGGACTACTAACTTCAAGTTCTTTGAAGTATTAATGGATGAGATTAAATTATGAGAGTGAGACGATATCTCCGTTTTGGGAATTAAAGTGAAATAATAAAAATATCTATTCGCAATATGAAATATGTCACCTATTTAATTGGTTTGATCATAAACTCAAAGTATTTTTCAGTGTACAATTAATTTGAGCTCAGTAGTTCGAAATTGATTATCGAATTAATATAGTTGTCTGATCACAAGGAATTTTGAAGATAGAAAATAGAGTTTGGGGATATATATATATTGGGAAAAATATGTTTTACCCATTTTAAATTTGCTCCAAATATTTGGCATGATCAACGAGGGTAATGCGTAGAAATGATAAGTTGGATGATGTGATTATTGATTATATAATTTTAGCATTTTTTTTAAAACTGAAAGTGCAATTTTTTTCTTTTAGTACGTAAAATATAATGATGTTTAAATTATCTTGATCGATCAAGAGTTGATGAGTCAAGATTAATTTATTGGAACTTAATTTGATTAGGTTTGAATAGTTAAGTTATAATTTATCGTGGACTACAAATGAAGTAACTAAATTTAATTGCAATCAAGCAACCATGTGTAATGGGCACATTATAGTGACATGTGCCACGCTTGCCCACATGTGAGTAGAATAATTTGGATAGTTCTCGAATAACACCGAAGAAGACCAAAGTGTTTGATGATGGAATCAAGAAGAGAATTTTTGTAAAGCACTCTACAAAAAGCAATTCCTAAAACACATAAAATAATCAACTCCTACATTATTGGTTTGTCATCACAAGAAATTAAGTTTTGTGATTTTTTTTTTTTATTTTTTTTTTTCATATCATGAAAAGGCAAGAATACAAATAAAGGAGGGAGAATAAACCTAACCTCCGGCAAATAAAAAGTACGACAAATGTAATAAGCTAATGCAAATGAAAGTGGTAAATATAATAAGTAAATGAAAATCCTTAGGGGCATTCGCGAGGATACATCTTGTATGGACATAGACAGACATGCATCTAGTAGCGAATATGTCATGGTCGAAGTAATCAGCGTAGTCGGGCTCACTCTTTGGAGACAGAACCCCTCTAGGTGAGAAAGGCTCATCGAGAAATCGTGCACTAAAAGTCGGGATGAAAGGTGGAGCATCTCATAATATGGTGCTAGTCGCACTAACTGAAGGTACATCATCATCTGCGTCCTAAACGGGACTTCCTAAGCCTATGCCATCCATGTCTCTCTGTCTACGTGCCTTTCACTTTATCATGTGTAGGCGAAGAACTAGGTGAAGGTGTAGACTCATAGATGGTCGATCACCAAAGAGCACAACTACCAAGTCCTTAATCGTACATCTCATGGTAAATTTGACCTTTAGGTCATCGTCTTCCTGAAATGATCAATCAACATCTACTTGGCCTGAGATAGTGTCCTTTTACTAATCGTGGTACCCAACCTAGCTATGTCAACCAGCCGAGCAGGAAAAAAAAAAAGTTCGAGCCGAGCCTGAGCTTTTTTGGGCCGAGTCAAGCCGAGCCCGGCCAAAAAAACGAGGCTAAGCCCGGGCCGAGCCCTTTTTTTTTGGTACCTTATATCCTAATGTCGGATAACATATTAGATTTATAAATGACTAAATGAGTGACTATCCATTATAACAAAGTAAGAAATCTTTTTTAATAATCGATTCGAAATTTCTTACAAATTTTAGCGGTTATTGCCCATTGGTGAAATTAGCTCAATTTTTAAATGTAATCAAGCAATATAGATCACTAATAATTTCACTTAATAGTTAATATAGAAGAATAAACGTGTGTAAATGAAAAAAATGCTTACTTTAAATATTTAGGCACTTAGATAAATGAAATAGTAATAATACAATAAATATTAAACAAACAAACATCACACATTTTTCAAAATAATCTAGTTGATAAATTATGAGATAAAATTGTCACTTATAATTAGTTTATTGGTTTCATAATAAGAAGAATAAGTTAGTTAAGCAAATTGTGATCATTTGTCTCAATTTAAGTCATCAATTCCCAATAATTTATGGTGTAAAATAAAAAGTATTTTTTTAATGGACCGGCCCGCGAGCCACATGGGCCGGCCCGACTCGAGCTGACTCCTCGAAGTGAGGCTCGATGGAATCGAGCCCGAGCCGTCGAACTTTTTTGCCATCCCTAACCCAACCCATGTGGTGAATGAATATCCTCTATATGTATTCCCAAAGATGGAGAACTGATCTCAATAGGAGCCTCTAGAGCAAGCTCAACAAGTGAATGAACAACTGGTGGTACCTCTGGAGTAAGCTCAGCAACTGAATGAACAACTGGTGGTACCTTTGGAGTATGTTCAACAACTTAATGAACCATATGTAGTACCTCTTTAGCAATTGTAGTGGGAGTCGAGTTATGAACTACCGACTCAGATGCTGACTCTATCTCAAATATAGCAGGAGTAGTGGGAAGCATAGAAGGCATTATTGAAACTAGTACCCATGTTTCCTCAACTTCACAAAAGTCACCTTTCCTTTACCCTTTTTAGCCCTACTGGTAGTGGTAGCAGTAGGAGGAGGGGACTGAATAGGGAGAGGCACAACGACAAGAATTAGAGGAGGAAGAGGTGTTGGTGGTGTCGCCAAAGTACACTGATTATGGGAGTGGCCCAAGTGTCTACAAGAGAAGCAAAAAACTAGCCGCTTCTCATATATAACTGTTTGCCAGAAGCCCCAATTATTAGCATGTTCAATCCAAACCCCGTTGGGCAACTTAAGCCCTAAATTTACCTCATTACACATGCTAGCCTCGCTAGGTTATCTCAAGTCAGATTTGGCCTCATCGATCCTAAAGGGTATTCATATTTTCCTTGAAAAAGCAAAAATGAACCCGTTGACAAGCAAATGTAAATGAAGTGGAGGGAATGATACCCATACGGGAACTATCAGAGTCTTTTGCTCATGTTCGAAGTCACATGTCCACTTAAGAACCTTTATTAGATGCCCATCAATGTACTAGGAAGGTTTCAGAAAAATCCTACTATTGATAATCTCAACTTCGATGAGTTTTGCAATGAAAATGGATATGAACATGACTTCTCAGCTCCTAGAACTCCTCAACAAAATGGTGTGGTAGAAAAGAAGAATCGCACATTTCAAGAAATGGCTAGGACCACGCTAAATGAAAATAGCATGCCAAAATATTTTTAAACGAAGCCATTAACCGCACTTGCTATATTATAATAGAGTTTTAATTAGTCGAAAGAAAACTAAAACCCCATATGAACTTTGAAAAAATAGAGTTCCGAATATCGGTTATGTCAAATTCTTTGGGTGCAAATGCTTTATTTTGAACACGCAAAAAAAAAAAAACTTGAAAAAATTTGATTCAAAATTCGATATTAGAATTTTTCTAGGATATGCATTAACTAGTAAAGCTTATAGAGTCTTCAACAAAAGAACTCTAGTCATTTTTTATGAAACTAAATCTCTTGATTGTGAGAAAGGCATTGATAATGATGTAGGCTTGAAAACTCCATTTGGACAAATGACTATTGAAGGTCAAAATAAGGAGATCCATGAGATGAGCACAAAGAGAGAGAAATGTTCAACAAAGGGAACAAGAGCAACTTAAGTCCAAAATGATTCATCTCTACCAAAAAATGGAGTTTGTTCCTTCTCATCCTAAAGAACTAATCATTGGCGATCCCTCCAATGGTATTACTACTAGTGCCTCTACTTAAAATCATTTTAAGTATTTGTGCTTTCATTTCACAAACTGAACCGAAAAACTTCACAGAGATCGAGTTTGATGAGTTTTGAATTCTAGCTATGCAAGAAGAACTTAATCAATTTGAACGAAATCATGTTTGGGATTTAGTCGCTAGACCAAATGATCAAATCGTCATCGACACTAAATGGGTCTTTAGAAATAAACGTGATGAAAATGGAATAATTGTGTGTAAAAGGCTAGATTAGTGTCCCAAGGTTACAATCGAGAAGAAGACATCGATTTTGAAAAAACATTTGTGTTGGTGGCTAGATTAGAATCCATTCTCATGCTTCTTACTGCTTTTCATAAAAGATTCACTCTTTATCAAATGGATGTCAAAAGTGTTTTACTTAATGGTTTTATTCAAGAATAAGTGTTTGTTGAACAACCACCCGATTTTAAAGATAACAAACATTTTCAAACTTCGAAAAGCTCTTTATGGTCTAAAACAAGCTCATAGGGCTTGGTACGAACAATTGAGCAAGTTCTTAATTTCAAATGGTTTTTCAATTGGAAAAGCGGACACTACTCTTTTGTCAAAACTCAAAAAAATGATATGATCATTGTTCAAATTTATGTTGATGATCTCATATTTGGTGCAACTAACACATACCTTTGTGAAGAGTTTTCTGATTGCATGAGTATGTAATTTGAAATGAGTATGATTGGGAGCTTAAATTCTTCCTCGATCTCCAAATTAAGCAAACTTGTGATGGAATTTTCGTCAATCAAAGTAAGAATATATTGGACATACTCAAGACTCAAGCAGTTCGACATGGATGACTTGAAGCCAATGAACACTCTTATGAGCACATCTATAAAATTGGACAAGGATGACCAATGTACTTCCTTTGATATAACAAAATATCGAGGTACGATTGGATTTTTCTTTACTTAACCGCAAGTAGACCCAAAATTATGTTTAGTGTGTGCCTATGTGCTAGATTTCAATCGAATTCTAAAGAATCACATCTTAAGACCGTAAAAATAATTCTTAGATATCTCAGTGGCACTAGAACTTTAGGGTTTTGGTATCCCTAAGTACTCACATTGATCTAATTAGTTATTCAGATGCTGATTGGACCGGTTGCACCATCGATTGTAAAAGTACTAGCAGAATGTGTCATTTTCTAGGCTTTGCACTTGTATCATGGTTTAGCAGGAAACAAAATTCCATTGTATTGTCTACCGCCGAAGCCGAATATATCTCGATTGTTAGTTGTTGTGCACAAGTATTATAGATGAAACAAACTCTTAGTGGTTATCACTTATTCTTTGATCATATACCAATAATGTGTGATAACACTAGTACCATAAACTTGTCAAAGAATCCTATTTTGCACTCTAGGACGAAGCACATTGAAATTAGACATCACTTTCAAAGAGACCATGCTCAAAAGGGTGATATCATGTTAGAGTTTGTGAACACAGAAAATCAACTGATCGATATCTTCACTAAAACTCTAGCTCTTGATTGGTTCTCATATATTAGAAGAGGTTTTGACATTATTGATGAATTTGAAGTGCACGACTAAGTTAAATTCTTACTATATGTTTTATCTTCATTATTTCATATGCACTATATTTATGTGATCTAATATGTTTTATTTAAAAAAAGGGTGAACCGGATGTCCGATAAACCCGTACGATTTGACAGATTTTTTTTTTTAACTCTGCCAATCGAACTTTCAAACCATGAAATATGACGTCTGGTAAAACACAAACACATGTACTTAACTCACGAACCAGATTCATTCCTTTTCAATTTCTTCTCCTAAATCTCATCTCTACTCTTCATTCTTCCCACTCAAATCATAAATTACCACTAAAAATCAAAAACTCATTGCTTTTACACTTCAATTTTTTTTCAAAATTCAAATTTTCATTCACCAAATCTCACATTCCCCTAAAATCCGAACCCTAGTATTTTCTCATCAAATTTCTACAATGTCGAGGTCTAGAAGAATGGGCAAAAGACTCAAGAGCACTATAAGACGATCTCCACCACATTCTTCTGACGAAGAATTCAACATGGAATCCGAGGTGCCGGCCAACCCATTTGAAAAATTCCCAATCTTAATAGGTAAAAATATTGATTTTGCAAATTTTTCTATTAAAACTCCTACATTTCATATTGAAGAACTTTTTGAAAACATGGGTTGGATTTTAATTGCCACTTTAGAAGAACATGCATACCCACGACTCATATTTTTTTAAAATAAAAACATGGCTATTACTCTCCATTTTGATGACATTTCATGTTTAATTAAAAATAAACGCATTTTCATCAACATCTCTTATTTGTGACATTTGAGAACTTGAGATCTATGAAATCCAGATTTTATTTTTTACAAAGCACGTCCCACTTTAGATGGCTATGACCATACCAAAGCTTGTCGTTGAGTTACAAGGAATTTTTTGAAAATATCACGAAAGTATCATTGTAATGTTATCCTACCATCAAAAGGTCATCAGGATGAAGTGAGTTCTTTTGATCTCTTTCTTCTCGACTCTTTTCTTGTCGGTAGGAAACTTGATTTTCCCACCATTGCATTAGGCCTTATGAAGTTTTTTCATTCCTCACATCACGTTAAAACTTTTCCATATGGTATGCTTCTCACGAAAAATTTTAAACACTTTAATGTTTCTTTAGATGATGAGACATTTGTCCAACTTCGACCCACCAACACTATAAACATTCAAACATTTAAATGTATGAAAATGAATCAAATACAAGGTCACTGGGTGTTACATACTAAGGGGTTTAATCCCACCTCAGGTCCTTTGATTCTACCGAAAGCTTCTATTCTTCCTCACAACATTCTGGGCTCAGTATCCCTAGATCTTCGGGCAGTGGCTTCACGTTTATCAAGAATCACTACAATCTTCTTAATGACTACATGGATTCTCTTACATCATTTGTTGATAACCTTAGCGGAATGCTTCAGGAGTTGCAAGCTCGGAAGGCCGCCATTCAAGCACAACATGTGGCAATGCAGGCTCAGCAGAATGCCTTCTACGCCTATTTCTATGACCACTTCCCTCCTCAGTAGTCGTAGTCATAGATTTCGATGGATATTATTTGCCTTACGATGAATAATTCCTTACGCTTTGGCTATTATGCGTTTTTGGATTTTTTTTTTTTTTTATATTATGCGTTTTCATTTGGTTATCTCATGCTATCATTTATGCCTATCGTTGTTTTCAATACATGAATTTTCTACTTCATATTCTTTCTACTTATGCTAAAAGGGGGAAAAACATATATACGATGATATGCATGCTTGGCCTGTGTAAGAAACGGGGAACAATATCATATGAATGCTTGATCTCTAAAAGATATATGGTCGTATGCATGCTTGGCATGTATATCATAAGAATGCTTGAACTATAAAAGACAGAACATTTTTTTTGCAAATTATCTTTTGTTTGTCATAATCCAAAAGGGAGAGATTGTTGACCTATGATTTATTTTATATTTTGATTGTAACAAACAAAGTAGTTTTATCTCTAATATTTGTATTAGAGTCTTCATTGTTACATGTTGATCAAATTGGAGACAAAACAATTGCTATAAAAAAAACTTGCAGCTGACGATCAAGAAAATTCAAGACGGATTCGAGCATTTACAATCAGAGACAAATCGAGCACTCGCGCCAAATTAATCGAAGATATTAGAAATAGATGTTTGATCTAATTTGTAAAGGTGAAATACTTTAATCTTTAGCAATGACTCATTAGAAGCTCAAGTAACGAATTTTTATGCACGAGAAAAATCTACTTCGTAAAAAGTTTGCACAAAATTTATTTTTTAAATGCAAGAATTTCAATTTAATTTTCAGACCTACTACCATTACTTACCTTGAAAAATCAAGTAAAAAGTCATATATAAGCCTACATTGTTTCAAACAAACAAAAGAGAGGAACCAGAAAAAATTCAGCCCATCCGGACGTTGAGATGGTAAACTAGACGTTCGGTTCATCTGCAATGGTCGATTTTTTGACCGTTCTGATTTTTGATGAGCAACAGCTAAATCGATCGTCTGGAACAGTACCGGATGTCCAGATGATCGTTCGGTTCAATTGAGTTTTTGACGTTTTTCAACTGCTATAAATACCTACTCACTTGTCCTTCATTACAACATTAAAGAGCATTCAAGTGAGATATTTTTGAGTAAAATTATATTGATTTCTCATCTCATTTATTATGATTAAATCATTTAACTTTGAAAAACTTTTGATCCATTAACT
>CAIGRO010032926.1:0-23438 GCA_903798355.1 Fraxinus baroniana | reverse complement strand
GGGCTTGGATGCAATTAAGATAAAGTGAGCCATTTTCTTGCAATTATCTTGGACTGATTTGCATTTAAAAAAAATCAAGGAGCATATTGCAATTTATTCTTTATTTTTCTTTTCTTTTTATTTATATATGAGGGTATAATTGTCATTTTATGTCAAAAATTAGTAAAAATGACGTTTTGCGCTAGAAAATGCAAAGGTAAGGATGTTCTGCACCAAAAAATCAAACGTATGGACGTTTTCCACAAAATCCGTCATAGATAGGGACGTTTTACGCCAATTACCCTTTATTAAATCTCGACACAATTCCAAAATATATTGATCAAGAGTATTTTCAATGCATTATATGGATTGTTATTTTTTTTCTTGACATCACTTTCATGAGGTCCATATTAGATTGCATTAGAGAAAGATTTTTTCTGAACATTATCCATTTTTGCTTATATGACAAACTTTTATAACAAACCCCCGAGAAACTCTAAAAGATTCTCGAAATACAAGACGGTCTCTATTTTAAAGAGTCAAATGTTAAAATTAAATTCAATGACACTCTACCTTAACTTTGTAATATCGTGAATATGTTTGTTTCTTTAAATTTGGAGAACTGAACTAACTCTCTATTTTTACTTTATAATGATTGCATTTAATATTTGCTATATATTTTAATACTCTACTTCTTAAATTATTTAAGTAATATTTGAATTGATTGGACATTGACCTTATAAAAAAGTACATTAAATAAAAGATGAAGAGAAATAAATAATTGGATCTTAAAAAAAGACAATACGAAGAGCCTAAGTAATAAAAAAAATATTGACTACTCTCTAAATTTAAAGATACTCTCTGTTATACATAAAATAATCTTTATAAATAGAGAGTTTCTTGAATATGTTTTTAACTTAAACGTACACAAAACTAAAGTACGACTAAATGCCACATTTTCTTGTGTAGACAAAGTAGAAAATCAACTTAATTACATAAAAGACATGAGATAGTCTATCTACTTTTTCTCATTCCCAGGAACATACATTAGCCAGACCAACTTCACACCGACCAGCTGATTTAACGTTAAAGACCTCGAAAGTATTCTGTTTAGAATTCCACCAGAAATGGCAAAAGAAAAGAGTTGTTCCAAAGATATTGGTATAAAAACTCCAAAGGGTATACTGATTAATATACAATGTTTTATTTCCTAAATTATCATCTTTAGATTTACAATGAGCCACCATTTTCGAGTTGTCCCGAGGAAGAACGTCGTACACATTGACCTTGTATCTCTTGGTAAAAGAAATAGCATTACTCGGTTTAGAGATGATTAATTGGTAGCACAAACATGAAAAATAGGGTTTTGATCATCGTAGGAGCCATCTTACTGGCTCGTTTGACATCAAAAACTGCTCAACAATATTCGGACAAGCGAAAAATGTTGGGCTAACAAGAAAACTTAGGACAGAGGAGATGATTTTCTGGGTTCATTTTCAATCTAATTTATATTGGAGTAAAGGAATTTGGATTGCTAGATAATTCAAACCATTTTGCTGCACAAGTAGAAAAAGCTCAAGTAATAACTATTTGGTTGAACAATTTAACTCCTCTTGTGGTTGGACTAAGCCATAAACTTTTGTAAATTTGCTCTTTCTAAAAATTTAAGTATCTAAATGTAAGTGGGTTTTTTGACAAATAATATGAAACTATTAAATTTAAACTAATCTAACGATCTCCATCAATTATATTAAAACCTTTTAAAATTTATCTCCTCGCATACAATCATACTTAAATCACCTTAAAAATCACCAATTATCTTTTAAAAATTCTTTTATTTTTTGAAGAAAAAAATAGAAAGAACCATCATCCTGATTCTTCTATCGTGACTATACTACCATTCCTATTCAACACAAATTATCTTCAATTTACATTATTGAAGGAAAAATGAAATAAAAAATCAGTTGTACCATTTGAATGTTAGAAAAACACAAAAATACATCATTTTTTTACATTTTTCCACCCAAACCCGTCGATACTAAAGATAAAACAAAGAGTTCCTTTCATTTTCTACAATCTCTATCTTTACCAGCTCACCCTTTTGTTCCCTCTTTAATATTATATGAAAACTTATTTCTTCATTATTAATTTCAATTTTGCTTATTCATTCCGATAATTAATAATATTGGAGACCGGTGATTCAACTTAATCCTGTTCCGGAGCTTCATTCGAGAAGCCCGACATCTCCGGCATTGAACCTCAACGTTGCAATTCTCCTAGTGGTTTAGGTATCAAAGGTTGCGAGTGTGAGTTTGGACCTTCATTCAAAGATCTAAGTCAAAATATTGAAGAGAACTTCGGACACGGCCCGGTGAGATTTAGGGTCCGTTCGGTAGAGATTAAAATTCCAATAACAAGCTATATTTTTAATTTTAATCTCTACCGAACTAGGCCTT
Organism: Fraxinus baroniana; assembly: GCA_903798355.1. NCBI lineage: Eukaryota > Viridiplantae > Streptophyta > Magnoliopsida > Lamiales > Oleaceae > Fraxinus > Fraxinus baroniana. The sequence continues at coordinate 21,003 of CAIGRO010032926.1, read as the reverse complement.
ACAGATAAACTAAAGGAGGTTGGGTGGTTTCTTGTGTAGTGCTAACGAGTAATTTACAGGTAGCAAGTGGCGGTGATTTTCAGAGGTGAGTTAGGTGGGGTGGGTGGGGTGGTTTTTTTTTCATGTAAAACAACGTGAAGGGAAAAGATTGATCGAAAAAGTTGAATGTATTTTAAATTGACAAATAATAGGACACAACAATACGTGATATCATGTAACTCATTAATAAATTTTGATATATATATAACAAGATCTTTTTAAAGAAGTTGGAAAAATGGAAGATACTATTTTTCCCTTCATTTAATGATCAAAAGAGATCAGATTTTTTGTTTTTTTGGTCAATTGAATTGAAAGGTAGGAAACTGTTAGGGTGTGTTTGAGAAAATGTCCTTTTTCACCCCCATTTCAAATTTTGGAAAGTTTGATTGACATTATTTTTTATAAAAGATGATGTTTTATTTTTTTTAAAAAAACAAGGAAAATATTTTTTCATGAGTAGATTTTTATTTTTCAGGTAATTTACACTTCTTGAAAACTCAATTTTATGAAAGAAAAAAAAAAATCAATATTTTCTATGTTGAAAATACCTATAACTTATTTGCTTTTTACTCAAATTTCCTGCTTATAATCAAAAACATCCTTAACCCCCTGTTGGTCATTCTTTTAAAATAAAATTATTTAATTTTCATTCTTTTTAATTACATGTTTACATAATCAAATATTTTGCATGTAAATTTTAAAAAAAAAAAATTAACTTTTTAACTACACATTTCCTAAAAAAATCCCTACTCAAAACTTCGTTTTTCTATTTTCCCCAAAAATAAAAAAAAAAAAACCCACTATCTTCCATCTCCGAGATGAACACTTGGAAACACTGCTGGCCGAACGCTACTAAGAAAACTCCCAAGGTCAATTTTTTTAATGACCGCCCTCAAACCTTTTTCCATTAGGATTTAGGAGAACCCTCATACACAGTAAAAATTTCATATGAGACAATCTGATATGAAACTTCCCACATACTTGGATTCAGACAAGGACATAATATGTTGTCTTCTAGTTTTTTTTTTTTTTTTTTAAATCTCGATTCAAATAGAAGTTTAATATGTTGTCTTCTAATTTTTCTATCTTGATTAGAGTAGAATTTGATATGCTGGAACTAACTGTGGCCGTTTGAAGATAAACAATAATGACCAAAAGCGCAAAGGTAAGTTTTCCTCATGATTGCGTGTTCATAATGATTTTCGATTCGTCTTACCCATATTTGTTAAATATTAAAATTAATTTATTTTTTGAATTTTAAAGTTGATGAAATATATAATTGAAAAGTTATAAAACAACATATGATTGAAATTAATCGTTGACTTTAACTTCAATTATAAATCTTGATTTTAATTACTGCCAAACAGTAATTTTTTTTTTTTTTTTTAATTTGCAGTTTTAATACATATAATTGAAACACCATAATTTTAGATGTAACTTCTATTTTAATTGATTAATTTTTAATATTGTAGGGGTCAATTTTTACAGGAATATTTCATTGTTAACCACAACTGAAAAAAAAAAAAAAAAANTAGTTTTTTATTTCTCGTTGGACATTCCCACGTATGAAGAACCTATGTTGTACTATAAGAATTTTATCTTGAAACTATATAATGTCAAAAGTACCCGCACAAAGGGAAAAATTCAACTTTGGGACATCATTTTTCGCGACTTTGTTTGACCTGTCTTTTAAACCCTCTTCTTATGTTTATAAATCATTTAAATTGCTGTATTTTTTGATAACATATCTACACAAGTCATTCGTTGTTTTCTTACACAGCCATGCGCCCATGCAATTTAGATTTGTATGAAAAAACTTCATTAAAACAAACACGATGTGTTTAGCGATTTATACGTGTATACATACATAAAACAAAAGCTCGTTGCCAAACACAAAACACCCGCAAAACTAGATCACTAAACTGGAAACAGAGGACCTGTACCATCTTCCTTTTCAGCATCAGGGACACTAGTGTAGCAGCAGAGAGGGTTTGCTAACACCCAACCCCAGTCAGGCTTCCTCGAAACATAAAATTGAGGCCAACTGTTGATTCTCACATAATGTTCTCGTATTTTCCCATCTCCCAGCAAACCGGTAACTGTAGTGTAACATGACTCGTGGCCACCCCACACCGGATCACCAGGATCTGCAGATATGCTTCCGTCTGGATGGAAATACCGGCGCAATGGACTTCCTCTGCCTGTCCAGTAAGGATCAAGATTTCGCCAATATTCAGGAGCGGCCTACAGAAAGAGGAGATCATCAGAATATCAAGGTAAGATTTTGTATACATTGTGTTGAGGACAATGATTATAATTTAGAATGATAACCAAGTCTTATCCTTGATAAAATCTGAGTCAGTCATTCATCCTGGCAAATTGAAGTATAATCTAGGTTCGAAAAAAGTTCATACAAGTAGCATAAAAAAGTCCATAAAGTAATATACCTTCTTGAGTAACTAACTACATAGCCCATCATAAAAGGATTAAAAAGGTAAATAAGTGAAAATACTAAAGGAACTTTTTCTTCGTAATTTGGAATTGTATGAATAATTTGGTGCTTAATCACTTGAACAGTAAAGTTTTACCTGCTGTATCTACAAACTGCAAAGACGGGGTAAGGGGGAACATAAAAGATATCTATGCAAAGAGAAAAAGTATATGACACAATAATCTAACAACTCGAGATCTTTGCCACTTATATTTTATGAAAACAAATAGCGAAGCCATACTGTCTTTAGAATCAACTGAAATATAAATATAGAAGAACTATAGCAGCTCCGAGCTGCATAAAAGAATGAGCATCAAGTAAAAACTTTCTTAGAGGAGTTCCCCATAAAGGCAACTAAAAATGGAAAACTAATTTAAGTATTTCTAGAGATAGTTCAAAATTAATTATCCAAATAATCTTGGGTGCCCAATCAAAGAAACAATGAACTTCAGCTGCATTTTCAGCAATCAAAGAAGTTGGGAATGCAGAAATGAAAGACTGGGCTAATGAAAGAGTTGTCACCCGTATGAGATTCAATCTTCAACACTACTGACATTTGAAAAAATATTACAGTTCGTGTAGGTTAAAACATGAAAACAAATTGGTTCACACACGACATGGTGGAAGCAAAATTGAAATAGAACATAAAATAGGAAAGAACTAAAGCAGCTAAAGGAAGGTAAATAAGAAACGAAAATTAATACTTCTGACATACGGATAATATGTGACTAAGGAATCGAATGAAACAAACAGGGGAATTGATGGTTTGCTAAAGACAGCAACTGAGGAAAGTGCCTATACCTAACACACCTTTTAGAGCAACCGTAAATGACTATGAGCATGTTAAGCTGAACCTAAAAACTTCGAAGTAAAATTTCTAGAGTTTCATCAGAAATGTGCAAGGATTGGCTCACCAATAAGAATGAAGTATATACCTGAGTGTAATGAAATTCCCACACATGATCACAGAGATCATTCCACGTTATCCTTTCCTGAAATCAGAAAGATTGGGAGTTTGAGATGCATTAGGCAGAGATCAAAAAACGATCATCAATCAAAGTCACTAAAACATCGTGTACGCATTCATAATTTTGATAGCATGTTTGCTAAGGTATACTGGATAGTAATTCAACAATGTTAAATAAAATTAAAAAAAAAAAAATAAAAAAAAAAAAAGGAAAAATGTTGTTCATTGTACTATCTAGTACTGCATGCCAACATAGCCTAAGTGTGTGAGTTCGTAACAGAGAGAATATTACTAGTTACTCACACGTTTGACATCCATAACAGACAGAGAGTAAGAAGCCAATTTTGATAGTCCCGGAACTTTTGATATCCGTGGTATATGTGCTTTTCCAAGCCATAATTCCTCACACTATAAAAAAGTGCAATTATTACGAAGAGTTCAAAACTACCTAAAACACAAACACGGGAATATTACTATTCACTTCACCTCCAATTTAATACAATTAATCTTGTTGTACAAAAAACCTTGACCCGCCACAGGTGCCCCCCCAATAGGGGGGTGCCATGTGGCATTTTGTCAAAATTTTTGTCAAGGTTTTTTGTACACCAAGCTTGGTTCAATTTAATAAGCGCAAGTATAACAGCAAAAGTGATTCATTGATTGATGATCATAGTTAGCAATGCTAATGCACAACGAAGACTATATCCTAAGGTCAAAATTTTAATATGAAAGTTCTGTTTGCAAATAAAAAATTTGCCTTTAAAGTGACAAATGTGTATACGACTGTTGTATATAACAGACTAATCCAAATTATAGTGCAAGTACGAACATACAATAATGACAAGACATTTTCCAATACTTCATTAATTCATTGTGGTAATTATCCCAACCCATCCCCATCTCTCTGAACCAGAAAATAAGAGAGAAGAAAAGAAAAATAGATAAAAATAAGTGAACTCCTTTTTTTTTTTTGGTGACTCAGGTGAGCGACAAAATGCACCATAACGTTGCTTACATGGGAAATGTGTCTTTCAACATAAATGTTGCTTTCCAATTGTCACGGGAATTTGAACCTTCAATAATCCGTATAAAACTCTCCTGCTTTACCACTGGTCCATAACCATGAGAGTAGTCCTATTGGTACATTCTCGACCTGAGCAACCATATCCCTGCTAAGCTATATCATATAGGTATCGATTCGAATATGAGACTTCCATCTTTGATACTAATTAATGTAGGGTATTGTCATCGCTTCTCTTAAAAGTCATAGCTATGAGACATATACAATCAAAACACTATATCACCCAGAATCAAGCTTGGGAATCCGCCTTAAGGAGATCTATAATTGGATTATTATTTCCATCTCATATTAGGTTTGCTTAGGCTTTATATGAAGAGTTATATTCATTGTAATACTTCAAGTTTAATTTTCTCCCCCAATTATATTCTTGAACTAGAAAAAGGGTGGCTAACAATACCCCAGGCAATTTTCCAGTCTTGAATCGAATCAAAATAAAAAATGTCCAATAATCCCTACAACGCTGGACTCCATAAGCCTTGATTATACTTAAAAAAGTATCCCAAGTATCTACTTCACACATACTTCTCCTATATTCACTGAAAGATATCCTTCACTCCAATGGATCGAAGGTGAGAAAGATGGAGCAGCGTCCTATATACCATCCCTTCATTTAATACTCTGGCTTCGTGTTTCTCCATTACATTCACCACATGTTAACTCATCAACCATGTTTTACTTATTAAAATAGGACCCTCCATATAATAAATTGAAAAACAACACCTCAATCATCATAATATTAAGCTCTATCTATGCATTAAAACTCTTTACCATTGACAGGATACTTGTCATAATGCCTCCCACCATTCCCAAACAACCCGTACTAGCCATTTTCCCTCACAAAGTACTCAACCAATCAAAATCTGAAAAAACCCTAATTCTTATCAAACTGTTCTTCACAGTTCAAGCTCTTTATTCTTTTTCCTAATGAATCATTGCATACTTCCCATACCAATGATCTTTTTTTGACTAGCCGTTCAACTAAAACTACTTCAGGCAGATAATTCTGCGAAGATAGCTTAAAATTTATGGACACTGACATCAAAAGATCATTAGGTCCCAAGAATCTCTTCTTACTTTTCATCAGCTATGCACTACGAATAGTGTGGTCTCTAATAAGAGGAAAAAGTATCACCTCAAATGTCTAGCCTTGCACAACAAGAAAGCTAACTTTCTGCTAGGCATTTATTAAATTCTAATAATCGTGCATAAGCATGTTCACAAAACATGTAACTATCGGTCTACAAAATTCAAACTAATGAAAAGATTTTGAAACCAGTCAACCATTTTGAGATGCTTAACTTGGCAAAAATGATGAAACAGAACAAATAAGAACGAAAGTAATTCACAAATAATACATATATATGATGTCCTTGATAGAAGTTCTATTCTTATGAATCACAAATTAAAAAGAAAAAACTTTATTCAGAATTTACAAATTCGAAATGTCATTCACTAATCTTAAATCACATAAATCAGCATATTTGAGTCTTCAAAATAAACATCACAACCCTTTTCTTGCTAAATGAAATGAAAAACTACAGCTCATTATGTGAACAAAAGAACACAGCCTTGCAGCGTGTTTCTCCAGTTTGATGGAATAGAAAACACTGAACAATTTATCCAGAAATCGATCCCTTGTGATTTCCAAGGCATCATTCGAAGTGGGTGAATTTCCATTCCATGTAGAGAAGCAGAAGAGCATTTAGATTGGATCAACAGTTTAGATGCTAATCTCCATAATAAGAGAGAAATTCTAAAAATGGTGCATTGTTTGAAATTATTAACTCAACAAATTTCCAAAAAAATAAATAAAAATAAAAATCATGGTCAGCGAAGATTATTAGCAGACCACCAATCAACACAAAATGTAAGCAAACACAGTTTGCCATCGGCAAGATAGCTATCAACATATCATAAACCCAATTGAACACTTTTCATATATGATTATTTTCAAAGGAGAAGAAGCATGTCCCATATAGCCCGTATACAGTTGTTCAAGATTAAATTCACATTGTAACCCGGTTCTATAGTTGTGAATAAAGCCTATTTACTCATAACTTATTTGAGCCAGGAGTAGGCCAAGTTCGTTTTCTTAGCCATGGGTAAAGGCAGAATGCCTAGTGAGAATAGTCTCAAATAGATGCCTAGTGCCATTCAAATACATTTTTGGACCAATTAAGCTACTCGATCAAAGGCAGGATTGGGTGATAGGTGCTGAGTGTCAGCACCTGTGTGGCTCATTTTTTTCAAACTGTCCAATGCTTTACACGTGCCCTCTGTTTTTAAATATTGTCAAATGCCCCCTGTTTGTGTAGCAAGATTGATTTTGGACAAGTAACTTTGCAAAATCTTTGGAAGAATAGGTAACTTAAGCTAAGCTTTTAGCTTTTAATTTCGACTTGCTTTTAAGTATAGTATAGACAAACACGACCTTAATCATCAAGAAAGGACATTAATTAAAACAAAAGCATCAATAATCACAAAACAGAAAACAAAAGTACATGCAACGTAGTTTGATGTGTAGCTTTTCACTCAATAAATTCCCATAAAAACACACGGACAAGAACACGAATATGTTTTAGATAAGTAACTTGGCATTTGGCAAAATAAGTAACTTAAAAGCTAAGCTTTTAGCGTTTAAGTATAGATGAACGCGCCCTTTATCCTTTAATCATTAAGAATGGACATTAATTAAAACAAAAGCATTAATAATCACGGAAAAAAAAAAGCACAAGAAGTATATGCGAATTCAAACACACAATTCACACAATAAAATGCCCATAAAAATATGAGTAATACAAGAAGGAACCTTGCGGGACCAAATTTCATCACTTGAAGCTATACTATGCCATCCACGAGAGACCAGGAGAGATAGTGCCACGCTGCGTGCGTCGAGTTGGTTCAGTGTCATCACCATTATTTCCGAACCCAAAACCATTAATGGATCCTGCAATTCCATTTTTTCTCCAGTACTTTTCCTTTTGCGTACCCTTCCTTCTGTGTCAACACCTTCATCAGGAAAATCATCACCCGGAGTAGAAGCCAAAGGAAAATTTGAATGCCCATCTTCAATTTCTCCTCTATTCGCCCCTTTCTTGCCATGTTTTTTCAGTTCATTGCTTCTACTCTCAGACATGGAAGAAAAGTGGGCAGAGCCAACCCACTAGAAGAGTGTTAATGTTAAGTAGTATATCTATCTCCTCGTGTGCGTTTTTTGATTTTGACAGAGATAGCAATAGAGAGGGCGAGTGCTGGAAAATATTAATACTACGGGTTTTTGGATTGACGTGAACCTCATCGCACCGCCTGTGAAGAGAGAAACCTTAGGCTCGAAGAAATTGATGTCGTCGTAGCCTCGTGGGTAGCCTGTTGGATTTTTGTTGGCTGCTCCGGGTGTCATCCAATGAGAGCATGCCGCGTGGATATTGTATCCTATTGGCACGCCAGGCTTAGTTCAAATAGATATTTATTTTGTATATTTTCAATTGCGGTCATCAAACTTTTTAGTAAGATTTCAACTGGATCGTTTAACTTTAATTTGTGAGATCATTTAACTCAATTTAGCACATATTTGACTCTCTTTAATATAAAAAAACTATTTACTTTTTTCACATTCATTTTCAATCACACATTCACCTAATAAAATATTTTCCACATAAATTCAAAAAAAAAAATTCCTACTTTTTAACCATATATTTTCAAAAAAAATAAGTACTCAAATTATTATTTTTCTCAGTAATGACCATTAAGGCCATGTTTGATAGGGTATTATTTTCCATGGAAAATAGAAAATAAATTTCAACTTACACTTTTGCCTTGTTTAATACACTTTATTTTCTAAGGAAAAAATTTTACACATTTGGCTCACATGCTCACCAATTCCTTGATTTTGCGGAAAATAAATTTCTACCCAATTTTTTTTAAGCAATTGGAAAAAATTCTAGATACAATAGTAAAAAAATTATCACTTTTATTGACAATTTTCATACAAAACAAAGTCAAACGAATGGTATTCGGTATGGTAATTTTTCTTTAAGAAAATTAATTTAAATTTTTTTTTATTGCAAGTGAAACAAATTCTACACCCAATGATAAAAGATATTATCATTTTAATGGACAATTTTCATGAAAAACAAAGTCAAACGGACACCAAACTTTCAACATTTTCCAAGTGAAAAATTATACAAATCAAACACAATTAAGGGTTACTTTCAATGGTGTAGTCACTCACGGGCGTAGTTCCTTAAAAAATTATGCTAACTCGCAATGGTACATGCACAAAATACTATTCATTCAAGATTTACAGGAACGATGTCATTAGATGGTATATTTATCTAAAAATGCAAGGCCAACCAAGGATCAAGATATTAAGTTTAGTCACATGAGCAAAAAATTGTTGTAATTAACGGTGAATTTAAATTGAAGTTCAGTAATTGTCCTATTTTTTTGAAGGAATGGATATTGTTATTGTTGACAAACAAAAATGAGGCTCAATTAAATGGTCCAAAGAATGGAGGCCAATTAAGAAATCCGAAGGATAGGCCCAAATAAAGGCCATGCGAAAGATTCAAGATGGAGTTATGTAGTAGAGGCCAATCATCGTCCAAGCTTGCAAAATGCCCAAGATCAAGGCGAATATAGTGCCTAATTATTATTCAGAGCGACGGCCCCATCATCACTCAATCCTGTGAAACGCCCGGGATCTGAGCAAATGTAATGCCCAGTTGTTATTTAAGGCGACGGTTATTGACACAGTTAATGAGTAATCTCATCGTATTCCACGACGCAAAAACCTCAGACGCAAACAGTTAAATAATGAGAGTAATGGCAGCAGTTAAAGGCGGTTGTTTATTGACAAGTCGCCATTATGGAGAAAGTGGATAGTTACAAGGCGACAAGCAGTTGTCAAACGGTTCTACAACAAAAACCACCAAAGGAGTATAAAAGAGAAGAGAAAACACAAAGGCCCCCGATCAAATCACTCTCGAACAGAGACTATGTAATTTCATTTTCCTTTAATTTCTTATCTTCGAACTTTCAATTTCTTCGTGTGCTTGTGCTCCTTGGAGGCATTTCACTTCATACAAATTGTAATCTTCATAAATAAAATACACTTCGTTGGGACTTTGTCTCGAGAGGTTTGTTCCTTACACAATCGTCTGAATCTTTTAATTGTTAGCGAGACCCGAACTTTCCGCGAGAAACAATTTGACATGCCCAGTGGGATAATTGGTGCTTGAAGTTTGAAGATACGAAAAGGTAAAACATTATGCCTAATAAAAATTCTAATAAGGAGCTGGCAAACCAAGGAATAGTCTAGTTTGTAATTGAACGATATAAGGAGCAGCAAAATACTCTAGGAACAGAGGGACGGAACCAAAGTCATTACGAGTCAATGACGGAGATGAATCCTCAAATCATGCGCGCATTGTTTGGAAAACTCATGCAGGATGTTGTTGAACAGGTAAGTTTACAAAACGTTCATAATGTGGAGAGATTTATTCAAAATGGAAATGCACTTATTGATAACATGGCTAAACAACTTAATACCTTGAATGAAGTCATGAATAAGTTAGTAGGCCAAATTTGTCAACCCATTATACTAAGTATAGGGAATCACTTTCAATTTAGGACGATTGTGGGATATAGTTCCCCAATCCTAAGTCCGAATCAAAGGATAGAACCACCATTTGGACTATCTACCTCAAACCATGAGGGTAATGGAATGGCAAACCTGAATAGTGGTAATAGGACATCAAACATGGGTGGTAACCCAAGTGTAAGAGACAATATCCAAACTAATGAACAAAATACCCCACGAATTAATGATGGCGGAAATACTCAGGCTCATGGTAATAATGGTTTGAATAATGGCACTTTTGCCACGAACCAAATACCAAATGTTAGGCCTCAAGCAATCTCACCATGAATCAACCTATAGGAGTCCATTATGATCCTAATGCCGTGTTGAGGAATCAAATTACGGAGATGAATCAAATTATGGAGATAGTACATGATCAAATGACTTTTGGGATGCGTTATTTTATTAGGCCGACTTACACAAAGTCGTACCCCCGATTGGATAGACCAAGCATGTTCTTGGCCTAGAGGGTACAAAGTACTAGAATTCTCATTATTTACTGGTCTGGGAGAAGTTTCAACCTTAGAACATATAGGACGATTCACACTGCAATATGGTGAGGTAATTGATTATCACAAAATGAGATTGTTCTATAGTTCGTTAACAGGGGTAGCCTTCTCATGATTTATTAATTTACCAGCAAATTCTTTCCAAACATGGCAACAACTGGAACAATTGTTCTACTCTCAGTTTTACAAAAACCGAATCTGAAGTTACTTTGGCCAATTTGACGAATTTACGTCAATTGCCAAACGAATGGGCAGAAAGTTTCCTTCAGATATTTAAAATAGTTAGGAGCAAATGTTTTGTGTCTCTGCTTAAAAAAGAGTTCGTTAAAATCGCTCAAAGTTGTTTGAGTTTTGATTTAAAAAAGAAATTTCAAGACAGAGAGTTTCCTGACCTTTTCCAATTAAGTGCTAACGTGGTTAGATATTAACGTTTAATAAGAGAAGATGAAGAAATGAAAAACTCTGGTAAAGGGACTTATTATAGAGATTCGAATTTCGACTTACACGCTATCAACGACGAATATTATGATCAGACAGAGTTAAATCTGGCCGAATTATTAAAGGATATCCATATGCTTGTCCTATAATGGCCAAATTTAGAGCGACAAACAAGAATGAGCTAGTAAAAAATGAAAATAAAAGGCTATGGTGTTCTCATTTGATGTGATCAAAGTTGACCTTATATTTGACAAACTATATAAGGATAAGCAGATAAAGTTGAGCGACAAGCATAAGTTGCCAGACCTTGAACAAATTAAGGGTAAAAAAAATTGTAAATGGCACAATGCATGGTCACATATGACTAATAATTGTCTGGTTTTTCGATATGTGTTACAGGATGCAATCGAGTCAGGGCGACTCTCGTTTAAGGCTAAGAAGAAAATGGCAGTGGATGAAAATTCCTTCCTACAGCCACTTGGGGTGAATATGGTGACATCTGGCTTCAAAAATAAGTTGCCAAAGTTCAACTTAGTCGTAGACGATGGAGAAGAAGATCCTGAGCCACATCTCAGTGTCTATGAGCATATCAAAGAAAAGGAGTCTAGAGAAGACGAAGGTATCTTGTATGCTAGATGTAAAGGAAAAGTGGGTGAAAGGCCTAGAACGTGGCGATATCATCATCTTCCTAACAGTGTGCCGAGTTCCCAACCTGGTGGACGAGTGTGCCATTCTAAGGAAAATTGCCATATAAGAGACAATTCAGACCGATAAAGAATGGAAGAACGTTCAGACCGTAACCTCACCAGCCGAATGTATGGTACTCGTTCCAGTATAGTGCAGGAAGGGTTGTACTCTTTAACGAAATTACCAGAACTCAACAAAGGTGTTTTCAACAGAACTATAAACGAATGATGAGACAACAACAGGGATCATCGCATCTTAAGGTGCCTAAACTGCTTGAGGTGGCCAACCAAAACGTTCTCAAGGATGATAAGGAAGTTAGTATGGGTGAGTCAATAGAGGAATTGCCAGAGAGTTCTTCTGGGAGATCAAAATTTGAGCACGTAAAGAATGATGAAAATGAGGAAGACCTAACCCTCACTATTCAATTTGGTACACTATCTTCCGTTATGGCTAATAATTATTTATTAGCCAATGAATTCAGAAGTAGAAAGCGAAGAAGATGAAATGAGAGATGATGAGGAAGAAACCTGTGTACTGGAATGTGAGGAGGGCGAAGACAAGAATAATGGCATGACTGACATCGAAGAGGAAATCGACTTAGAAGAAGATAGGAAAAGAAGAGGAGAGTCGCACAACATTTTATTGAACAGCTGTATCAGGAAGGTGTCCGTGAAGTAGATTTGTTGGGTGAACCGTTTGGGCTCTCCTTTGACTTCTATGTATTGTATGGAATACTGCCTCTCCCACATTATGGATAGCTGAAGAAGAAGCATTGCCTCAACCTACATGTTGGATAACTGGAGAAGAAACACTGGGAGAAGGTAAGGAGGAAGTCCAAGAAACGGAGAACCAATGTGAGATATTGCACATGGACTTGTTTCAACGGAAGAAAAGCAGGAGGTGGAAATTGATGCAGCTGAAAAAGTCATCTTTAAGAGACCAACTATGAAATTAACCAAGTATTTGAGGCCGTTGTACATGAAGGCCTTAGTTAATGGTATACCTGTGACAAAAGTGCTCATTGACAATGGAGCAGCCATAAATATCATTCCATCCAGAATAATGAGGAAATTTGCGAAGATGGAGAGCGATATGATCCCCACAGAAGTTATTCTTATAAGTTTTAACGGGGAAGCCACTTCAGCTAAAGGAGTGATGCCGCTGGACATAATGGTAGGAACAATCACTAGGATCACAGTCTTCTTTGTGATAGATGGTCCCACCAGTTACAATGTGTGACTAGGAAGAGATTGGATTCACGGGAGCCACTGCATACCTTCATCGCTTCACCAATGCTTGGTTTTCTGGAATGACAAAAGAGAATCCGAAGTAGTGCAAGCAGATCATAGACCTTTTGTTGCAGAAACAAACTCAGTGGAAAGGTTCATGTATTGTACGAAGGAAATTATGGACATGTTAGGGTAGTGCAAGACGGGGAAGAAACTCAAATTGTTGCATAGAGCAATGAACCATTTTCAATAGACGCAATTACTGAAATGTTTAATCAAATGAGACCAAATATAGTGGCCCTTTAAGAGCCAATAATTGGCAAAAGGATAAACAGGGAAATACATTAAGTTGTAAGCGGTGAAATACGGCTGGTATCCAGGCCTTCAAAACTAAATTGATGGCTTTCAATGAGGAATGTAAAGAAAGGACAAAATAAGAAGCAACACTTAGGACGTTGAAAAATAAGGTAGCAGTGTTCGAATTAGAGCAGAACAATGGCCGAGAAGTCAACAAGGTGGATTGTTTAGAGAAGGCAATACCTGCAAAGAACCTAGATGATGAATTAATGAGGATCCCAAAACTCGGACACACTCAAGCACAAGACCCTTTAATAAAGGTGAACATTGGCGACGTAGGGAAAGATCTTCCAATATTTGTCAGTCATATGCTTAGTCAAGAGGTAAGTAACAAGTTAATCGCTTTGTAAAAGAATATAGGGATTGTTTTGCTTGGGAATGGGAACACGTGTCTGGTTTGGATAAAAGTTTGGTAGAACATAGATTACCGACTAAGCCAAATTTTAAATCTCATAAGCAACCTCTTAGACATTTTACCCCTAATGTACTGCCTGAAGTAAAGAAAGAGATAGAGCGACTGTTAAAGCGGGTTTTATTAGAATAGCCAAATATTTTGAATGGTTGTCTAATATCGTACCAGTATTAAAAAAGAATGTTTAGCAACGCCCAAAGATGAATACCCAACTACCGGACATGTAATGTATTCTTTCATGGATGGGTACTCAGGCTATAACCAAATCTACATAGCCAAAGAAGATGTGCATAAAACTGCCTTTAGATGTCTTGGGGCTTTAGGATGCTTTGAATGGGTAGTTATGCCTTTTGGCTTGAAAAACGCAGGAGCAACTTATCAAAGGGCAATGAACCTAATTTTTTATGACATGATAGGCCAATTCATCGAAGTGTATGTAGATGATATATTGGCCAATTCTGTTAAAGAGGAAGATCATTTTGAATAGTTAAAACGCTCAGTTGAGCGAATGAGGTAATACAAACTAAAAATGAACCATCTGATATGTGCATTTGATGTTAATGCAGGGAATTTTCTTGATTTTTTAGTGCACAGAAGATGAATTGAACTCGATAAAAATAAAGTAAAAGTCATTCTAGAGGCCAAACACAAATATTGAATACAATTAAAATTAATGGGTTACACACGTTTTATGGGCTGTACCAAAATAATGGTTATTGGGTTGGCTTCAATTAACATAAAATCAAATTCATACAAAAAATAAAATTATAAATTAAGTTTGGTTCTTGGTTCTAGAATCAGAACCGAATCGAATCGAACCAAAACTATAACCAAATGATTTTTTGTTCGAATAACCAAAACTATTAATTTTTTTTTGTAGAACCGCGATTTGGTTAAGTTCTGGTTTGGTTTGGCTTTGTTTGGACATTTTGTCCACCCCTAAACCACCTAGTAATAAGAAAGAATTGCAAAGGTTTCTACGCCAAATAATTTTTTTGAGACGTTTCATGTCTAATTGTGCAGGGTGAACGAAAGTTTTTTCGCCTCTTTTAAAGTTGAAAAACCAGGACGAGTTCGTCTGGAAGGAAGACCATCAAAAGGTTTTTGAAAGCCTCTATCAAGTCCACCAGTGTTGATGTAACCTATCCAAGGACGACCAATGAAAGTATACATATCGGCTGAACAAGAATTGATAGGTGGAATGGTCGCGTAAAAAGACCAATCTGGCGAAGAAATGGCGATTTACTATTTAAGTAGACAGTTAACAAAATGTGAATGTAATTATTCTGCTATAAAAAAGTTATGTCTTGCTTTATATTTCACATGTACAAAATTAAGGGTTTATTTACGGCCTGTAACTGTTTATTTAGTTTCTAATGTCAATTTGGTTACATATATGTTTTCTCGCCCTATTTTACATCAAATGATAGGTTTGTGGATTTTGGCATTGTCGGAGTTTGAAATACAACATATACCCCAAGAAGCGGTCAAAAATCAAGCGTTAGCTAATTTCTTAGCCAATCATCTATGCTTTGACATGCCTAAAGAAATAGAGTTGGAAGTTGATTCATTGGAGTTAAACCTTTAGATTTTATACTTTGACAGATCAAAAACTTCTGGAGATGTAGGTGTAGGAATAGTTTTAATAAATCCTTTAGGGGTTTATTACAAGTTTGCCTTCACTTTTGATAGAATGTGTACCAATAATCAAGTTGAATACGAAGCATTGATTGTAGATTTAGAACTATTAATAGATTGGGAGTAAAAAATGTAATCATTAAGGGCGATTCCCATTTAGTAATTTACCAATTGATTGGTGATTTTAAATGCCAAGGTGATTTTGTTGAAAGCCAGTACGAAATCTCTCAAGAATTGTTGGAAGAATTTGATCAAGTAGAGCTTCAATACGTTAATAGGATGTATAACGATTTAGCAAACAAATTAGCCCAAATGGCTTCGGGATATTCAAAGGCGCTGAATTTCGAATCTACTTATGAATATGGAGTAATATTGCCCTAGTGCAATGGAGGGCGAGAAAGTTTAATGTCCATTGCATATAAGAGGGAGATGCAATAGATTGGAGAGTAGAAATAAAAAGATTCCTGAAAGAACCTGACAAAGGGGGTAATAGAAAAATGAAGTTACACTCATTAAATTATATTCTAATAGACGAGGAATTATTCAAGAAATGCATTGACGGTGTTTTATTGAAATGTGTAAGCTTGCAAGAGGTCAAAACGATTATGGCCGAAGTATATGTAGGAATATGTAGAGCCCATCAGGCTAGCCAAAGAATGAGATGGTCAATTATTAGGAGTGGATACTTTTGGCCCAAAATATGAGAGTTATGCGTTCAATACGCAAGAAGTTGTTTAGCGTGCCAAAGGCATGGTTCTGTACAAAGAGCTCCAGCAAGAGAAATGACACTCATTATTAAACCCTTACCGTTTAAAGGTTGGACGATAGATTTGATATGGAAGATTTATCCCCCGTCATCCAAACAACATACGTTTATAATAGTTGCGACTGATTTCTTCACTAAGTGGGTAGAAGCAGTACCATTAAAGGAGATTTCCCAGAAGAGTATCAAAGACTTTATTCGTGACCACATTATTTATAGATTTGGAATATCACATACTCTAATGATGGATCACGGGTATTCTTTAAATGGGGAACGAGTGAAGGAATTCTTGAGCGAGTTTGGAGTTAAGCTAGTGAACTCCACGCCTTATTACGCTCATCGAATGGACAGAAAGAATCTTCTAATAAGATTCTAAAAAACATCATAAGGAAAATGATAAATGAAAATGTCAGGAGTTGGCATGAATGTTTAAATAAAGCTTTATGGGCTTACAGGACGTTACTACGTTCAGGCACTCAAGTAACTCATTTTCAACTTACTTATGGGCAAGAAGCTGTACTTCCTATGGAAATCAATGTACAGTCGATTCGAATAGGATTACAAAATAATTTGAGTAATGGCGAGTATGCAGAATCACTAGCACAAAGTTTGTTAGAACTGGACGAGTTAAAATTGGACGTTCTGGATAGGGTGCAAGTTCAAAAAGGAAAAATGACTAATTTTTATAACAAGAAAGTTGTAGCCAAGTCTTTTAGTCTGGGCGATTTAGTTTGAAAAACGATACTCCCTTTGGATGAGCAGTGGATCGGCGAGAGAAAATGAAAATATAAAATATGATACTTAAAAATATGTATTCTAAGAAGTGGGGGAAAAAAAGGAAAAGAAAATAAAAAAGTAATAACTTGTCATTACAATCATGCGACAGTGTCAGATAGAAATAATATTGATATAATGTCATACAGCATTCTATTATTGGACTGTTTAAAACACAATCGATTTTTTTATCCAACTGTTGCCAACTATACTTATGTCACTACATCTGTCAAAAATTCTTCGGCAAAATGGCATAACTGTTGTCATTAATACATTATTTCTAGTTTATTTGTACTGAGATCATTTTTAAGAGACTCTCTCTTTTTAAAGAACATATTCTTCAATTTAGAAAGTATCAATAAGTTTAGAGAGTAAAAAGTTTTAAATATTCTAAAATTCTTTATATTTAACACCTAATTTTACTACTTCTAAAAATATTTATTATTTTTCCTTATCTTTTATTTTCATTAGTAGCTTTTCTTCAAATTCTTATATTATTTTCTTTCATTGAAAATTTAAATACTTTGAAATAGAGAATTAATTTAGCTCTCTAAACCTGAAAAGTCAAAAAACACTCTCTAAATAAGAGTTTCTTAGGAATAATTTAAGGGCCAACTTTTTAAAATAAAGATCAATTTATATTTAAAATGTATCATGGAGATGATCTAAAAGTTAAAGCTTCCCATAAAATTAGCTTCTTTTTTTCTTCTTTTTTAAAGTTGAAACTCGCAAAATATCTCAAACATGGTACATTGTTTTTTAAACGTTTTTCAAATATTTTAGCTAAAAGTTTTCATTTCTTAGGTTTTGATCTTCAAATGGTATATTTTAGGAACTGTAATTTACATTTAAGTATTTGAGGAGAAATTCGATAGAAATTGTAATCTAGCTTTTTACAAAGACAAAATCAACAATTAATTTTAATTACATATTTCATGAATTCCACAATTTTTCAACCACACATTTTATCAATTTTTATCAAAATACTAAAAATCTGATTTTAATCTCTACCACAAACTGTAGCCTATTGCTAAGAGTGTGTTTGAACCACATTATTTTGGAAGAATGTATTTTAGAATAATAGATTGATCTAGAATGTGTGGTTAAAAAAAAAAAGATTATTGATGTGATGAAAAATATTATTTTATTGAAGACGAATTGACTAGTCGAGTTTGGTCTGAGTCATTCCAATGAAAAATGTCCATCCCCTAAATTTAAGTCATTTTAATTGAATTTGCATGTTTTTATGAATATAGCGTGAGAAGCATTGAAAATATTATAAATTGTGTCCCCGGTCGACCCACATTCTAAAAAATGCATTTTTTCAATTGTCATTTTCAATTACATAATTTTCAATAAAATAATATTACACGCAAATTCAATATTTTTACTTCTTTTTTAACCACATATTTTTCATCACATCACTATTTAAACTGCATTATTTCTTTAATAATGTACGTCAAACAAGGGCTGTATTTAAAATTCAATTATTTCTTAATATATGATCTTAAGAGTAGTCAAATTAATGGGTTTTTCGAACTTGTTACACATTTTGACATTTTTTAAAACTAAAATATAAAATTATGTTGGACTAATTTAAAAAAGAAATCGACTAAATTAAATTTTCATGAAAGTTTATTTAATGGGTTTCTGTGTGTAAATACGTAATAAGCCAATTAAGAAAGTTCTGGGGGATAAGACTAGATAAAGAGTATAAAAAAATAAAAAAATTGTTGCATCTTCAAGTAGAAAATTTGGAGTACAAGAGAGCACCTTTCTTACCAACGTATCTTTCGAAATGTAAATTTGGCTGCCAGTCCGTAGCTCAGTCCGAGAAATCTTAAGCCGGCTCAACTCGTGGCTCAAAAGAATAGAGCCGAGGCTCGGACCAAACCCAATTGGGGAAATTAGGCCTAGTACGGCCCAAAATCAATGAAAATGAATAATATGTTTAATTAATAACTTATCATCTAACAACGTAATTAATACTTCCTAGAAGCCCCAATCTCCAAACGTAATTCAATTTCAAATGGCAAACCCTCCACAACTCACAGTAATGATCCCGATAACTAAAGAGAGAATCTCCAATCGTCTTTTAAAATTTATATGCTTAATCAATCGGAGATTTGACAGGAGGTGTTGGTGGACTTGGTGGAGGACTGGAAGGTGGAGCTGGCGGTGGATTGGGAGGAGGAGGTGGAGCTGGACTTGGTGGAGGTGCAGGAGGTGGTGTTGGGCTTGGTGGAGGCAGCGATGGATGTTTAGGTGGTGGTGCAGGTGCAGGTGCAGGTGCAGGTGCTAGTGCTGGTGGTGGATGTGGAGCTGGTGCTGGTTGAGGATTGGGAGGAGGTGCAGGTGGAGGTGGTGGATTTGGCGGTGGTGGAGCAGGTGGAGGTGGAGGCTTTGGTGCTGGTGGTGGCGTCTAATCGTTACATGGCACAATGGGAGAGTGCAAGGCTTGAAAGATTCCTTTGAAAGGCGAGCTTCAGTAAAAATAAGTGAGAATTTGCAGGCGGGAAACTCATCTCACGTGACTATCCTCTCTTTCCTCCCACTTTCCTATTTCCTCTTTCCTCATCAATTATTTCCACTTTCTCTTATCATCCACTTTCCTCATCAATTATTTCCACCTTCCTCTTTCGTGATTTTGAGAAGAAGCCCACTGTCGTCTTCAACATTTAAGTCGAGTTGTTAGATCAGCTTCCCAGCCAATGACCCATCTCATCGCGAATGGTGACCCATTTCCCAATATTTTGACAAGAAGCTCCAATTTCATCGTGAAAGGTGACCCATTTCCCAACATTCTGAGAAGAAGCTCCCATTTCGTCGTGAACAGTGACCCATTTCATCTTCAGTCTGTAATTTCGAAAATTTCGAAAACCGGCATTAAAGGTAGCTTTGAATCGATTTTAATATGTTGACGGTCAATATTTTTTCGATCGGAGATGGATCAATGTTTGTCTCATTATTGACAATTTAATTTACCTTATTTTTATGTCATCAGGGTTGCTTCAGGTTCATCAAAGGAGTTCAAATTGCCATTAGTTTATATCTGCTACGAGAGTGTAGCCAGTTATTCATGCACCATGTGACTTTGGTTATATTTTTTGAAGAAGATTATGATGCTTCGATTGCAAAATGTATCTCAGATTGATAGACATTACCTAGACATTACATTTGTTAGTTATTACAACTAAAATCTATGATGTTTTCGCATGTTCTCACAGAAAGGTTTTTAATATATTCTTCTCTCCAATTAATTGAATATCCTCATTTGTATATTTAAAATTTCAAAAACACATGTATGCATCTAGTTAATTGTTCAAATGAGATGCTACGACTTTTTTCAAAGTGACATAATATAACTTTGTCATAGGAAAGTGACAATATCACCTTTTCATATTCTCATTTTCGCACACACCATGAATGTATCAATCGAATTTTGTTTTCTAGCAATTTTGATTGAATTTTGTTTGGAAATTAGAGAGAATTGGGTGTTGGGTGAGAAGAAGAGTTGTGAATGAATGGTTTGTCACTTTTTTTATTAGTGTTTTGTCACTTTTTCGAATATTTTTTATTGGTGTTGTCACTTTCTCGAATATTTGACACATTTTTAAAATTTTCGTCACTTTTTTTGAATTGTAACTTTTTGAGTGTGTCACTTTTTTAATCTGTATAACTTTTAATTTGTGCTACTTTTTTTAAGTCGTCACTTTTATTAAAATTTGTCACTTTTTTGAATTTTGTTACTTTTTTTAGTGTTTCAATTTTTTTAGTCAACTTCTTGATTTCTATCACTTTTTTTAGTGTTTGTCATTTTTTTTTGAATTTGCGTCACTTTTTGAGAGTGTCACTTTTTTGTTTTAGTTTTAGTTTTGTCACTTTTTTGAGTTTGTTATAAAAAAAAAAGTTACATTGTGTCACTTTTTCATTTTACACAGTATTATTTACTTTCTAAAAATCTTTCACATGATTTT
>CAIGRO010032916.1:0-10410 GCA_903798355.1 Fraxinus baroniana | reverse complement strand
CCATGTGGTTGTTATCCAATTGTTACCACTTCGGTCAGAACTCTATAAATAGAAGCTCTTGTAACATTTGAATCTAATACAGCTCTTTACACTTGAAGACATAGTCAATCTTTTCTCTCACTTATTTCACACTTGTTTGCTTGAGTTTAAATTATCTTGCTGTAGTTGAGTTGTTTGTGATTGTTTATTAATATGCAATCATCTTTATTCATATCGTCGGTGTTTGAACACTTTTGTCTCGCTTTATAATGCATCTCCCACATTCATAAATAGAAACCTTTTCCATCCAGGTATCCGGTCAAAACGTGTTGGAATTTGTTTGCGCGGACTAGGTACTTATTATCCACGTCATCCTTACAAAAATGAGATCAACAGATTGATGCCATCTGTAGGAAACCACACATTCAACCACTAAGGAACTATGGAAAAAGTTGGTAAAGGGATATATTCTGGGGTAAGTTTCTCGCTTTTGAAGAAAATGGGCTATTCTTAAAGAAAGAACAACTAAAAACCCTAACGAAACCACGTGTAAGAGTCTAGGTTGTTCCTTAAAAAAGGAATATTTTTTTTCTAAGAGAAGACCCTTAATAAAGTTGTCTTTGAAGGAAAGATAATAACATGAGTTCTGAAAATGAAGAGTCAGCGCCTCGGATGGCTAGAGAATACCTTGAAGAAAGAAAACCCTTGCATGCTGCTCCAATATCTCGCCATCGATTACATTAACATCATCGACAAGGTGGATCCAAAGGCGGATCCAGAATAGCTGCAAGACTCATCAAGGAGGTGGCCACCATGGCTGCAAACATGAGGGATATCACCCAATAGAATATTACCATGCAAAAGTCACTTAGGATTATACAAAGTTAGGAAGGATACTTAATTCTCCCATATGCTACCCAAGGAAATGTTTTTGTCCTTAACCCTCCTCCAATTCTGCAAGGAAACTACTATCGTAGCGAAGATGAAATTCAAAGCAAAATGACTGATTACCAACACTATACCAGGGAAAAGGCCCCTCAAGAGAGGTGAGTTGAGTTCAACACTTTTACCAACTACGCCACTAGTCGGACCAATGAAATTCCATTCAACTTTGCTCCAAATTACAAATCGGAAGACATGCCTTAGATATCTATAAGTATCTTTGATAGTCTGAACCCTATGAGGCCTAGAAATGGGCAGGCTCAACCTCTTCTTGCACTTAGAAATAGGCATTAGGGACCGCCTCAGTTTGAAGACAAAATGAATTTATTATGGCAACCTGCCTTAGAAATCCTTCCCCTAGAAATAAATGTCAAATGAGGACATAACATGCCAGGAATCAAGCAGGTTTGTCCCAACAACCTCAAGGACCTCAAGGCAGATCAGGTTATCATCAGTTGAAAATTAAAGCAACCGATGTTCCTAAGACATCATTTAGAACTCGATATGGGTACTATAAGTTCTTAGTGATGCCTTTTAGCTTGACAAATACACCAGTAGTCTTCATAGATCTCATGAATCGAGTTTTCCACAATTATTTGGATCAATTTGTTATTGTCTTCAATGACGATATACTAATCTATTCAAAGAGTGATCATGAACATATGGAACACCTAAGGATTATTCTCGAAGTACTAAGAAAGAAAAAGCTCTATGCCAAATTCAAAAAGTGTGAATTTTGGGTTATTAGAGTGGGATTTCTAGGCCATGTAATCATAGCCTAAGGAATTGAAGTTTACCGAAGTAAAGTGGAAGCAATCACGAATTGGCCTGGCCAACTAATGTTAGAGAAGTGCGCAACTTCTTGGTATTAGCAGGTTATTATAGGAGATCCATTGAAGGGTTTTCAAAGATTGCCATTCCAATGACTCAACTAACGAGAAAGAACATAAAGTTCCAATGGACAGATAAGTGTGAACAAAGCTTTCAGAAACTAAAATAGAGATTGACCTCAGCTCCAGTTTTGACCATACCCAAAGGGATAGAAAGCTTCATTATCTACATCAATGCATCTAAGCAGGGTCTGGGATGCGTACTTATGCAACATGGTTAAGTTATTGAATATGCTTCCATATAACTAAAATCGTATGAAGAAAACTACCCAACGCATGACCTGGTGTTAGCAATAGTAGGTCATGCACTAAAAATATAGCGACACATCTCTATGGAACTAAGTGCAATATACAAACCACAAGAGCCTAAAGTATTTCTTCACTGAGAATGAATTGAACATGAGACAACGTAGATGGCTAGAATTGGTGAAAGATTATGATTGTGTCCTTCATTACCATCCACGAAAGGCAAATGTAGTTGCTGACTTATTAAGTAGAAAGACAATAGGACATCTGGCAACTTTATCCACAATACAGAAATTTTTTATTAGAGATATAAATTACTTGCAACTTGAGGTGATCTCATCTTCAGTAAATATTGCAGCACGAATTGCTACCATCACAGTTCAACCCACTATTCGAGATCGAATTAAGAAAGCCCAAGATAATGATCCATTTTTGCAAAAGATTAAAGGTGAATTTGGCATAGGCAAACGAAAGGGTTTTGAGTTAGCCGAGGATAATACTTTGATGTTTAAATGAAGATTGTGTGTACCGAAAGATGAGAATATGCGAAATAAAATATTAGAAGAAGCTCACTTCGCCCCTATATGTAGTACGTCTTGGGGGAACAAAAATGTATAAAGACCTTCAAAGCATATTCTGGTGGCGGAATATGACTATTTATAGAAAAGTGCATAGTTTACCAACAAGTAAAAGTAGAACATCATAGGCTATTAGGATTATTAAATCCACTAGAGATTCCTGAATGGAAATGAGAGCACATCGCCATGGATTTTGTAGTAGGTCTTCCAAAATCAAATAGAGAAAATAATGTAATCTGGGTTATTGTCGACAGATTGACAAAGTCAGCTCACTTCTTACCAGTAAAGATGACTTTTAATGTGGATCAATTAGTTCAACTATATGTTAGAGAAGTGATCATATTACATGGGACCCCAATCTCTATTATATTAGACAGAGATTTAAGATTCACTTCAAAATTTTGGAAGAGTATGCACAAGGCAATGGAGACTAAACTAAACTTCAGTACAACTTTCTACCCACAATCAGATAGTTAGTCGGAGAGGACTATTCAAATTCTTGAGGACGTGCTTCGAGCATGTGTCCTAGACCTTGGAGGAAGTTGGGAAAAATACATATCACTGGTAGAATTTACCTACAATAATAGCTATTAGACTACCATAGGAATAGCCCCTTATGAGGCTTTATATGGTAGAAGGTGCAGATCTCTAGCTCATTGGGATGAAGTTTGTGAGCGAAGAATTATAGGGCTTGAGATTATTGAATAATAAAAATATATAAGAGCACGTACTTTCAGTCATGTACTTCAAATTCATTAGTTATGCCTAAACCTCTTCTAAGATGCGAGAATCGATCATGTCTAGAGGTTATGTGAAGATATCGGCCAATTGATTTTCCGTGTTTATAAATTCTTGCACAATATCACGTCTTTAGCATGGTCTCTAAGCAATTGATGTCGATTTTTAGTATGTTTCATTCTAGAGTGCAAAATAGGATTTTTTTTAGATAAGTTAATAGCACTATTGTTATCACACATGATGGGGGGTATGATCAAAGGATAAGTGATAATCACTAAAAGTTTGTTTCATCCATAGAACTTGTGCACAACAACTAACTGTCGAGATATATTCGACTTCGACGGTAGATAAAGCAACGAAGTTTTGTTTCTTGCTAAACCATAATACAAATGCAAAGCCTAGAAAATGACATGTTCCGCTAGTTCTTTTACGATTGATTGTACATTCGGCCCAATCGGCATCCAAATAGCTAAGTAGATCAATGTCAGTGCCATTAGAATACCAAAGCCCTAAGGTTCTAGTGCCACTAAGATATCGAAATATTCGTTTTATGGCCTTAAGATGTGATTCTTTAGGATTCAATTGAGACCTAGCATATAGACATACACTAAACATAATATCGAGTCTACTTGCTGTTAAGTATAGAAGAGATCCAATCATACCTCGATATTTTGTTAAATCAATGGGCGTACCTTGTTTGTTCTTGTCCAATTTTATAGATGTTCTCATAAGGGTGTCCATTGGCTTCAAATCATCAATGTTGAACTTTTTGAGCATGTCTAATATGTATTTACTTTGATTGATGAAGATTCCATCACAAGTTTGCTTAATTTGGAGACCAAGGAAGAATTTAAGTTCTCCCATCATACTCATCTCAAATTCCATGCTCATGTATTTAGAGAATTCTTCACACGGATGAATATTAGTGGTATGAAATATAATATCGTCAACATAAATTTGAACAATGATCATATCATTTTTGTGAGTTTTAATAAAAAGTGTGGTGTCCACTTTCCCAATTGAAAAACCATTTGAAATAAGAAACTTTCTCAATCGTTCGTACCAAGCCCTAGGAGTTTGTTTGAGACCATAGAGAGTTTTATGAAATTTGAAAACATAGTCTGGATTTTTATGATCTTTAAAATCGGAAGGTTATTCAACAAAAACTTCTTCTTGAAAAACAATTTAGAAATGCACTTTGGACATCCATTTGATAGAGAGTGAAATTATTATGCATATGAATATATTCTAATCTAGCAACCAGTGCAAAGGTTTCCTCATAATCGATGTCTTCTTTTGATTGTAATCTTGGGCCATCAATCTAGCCTTGTTACGCACAATTATCCCATTTTATCCCATTTATTTTTAAAAACCCATTTGTACCAATTACGATTTGATTATTTGGTCTAACAACTAAATCTCAAACATGATTTCTTTCAAATTGATTTAGTTCTTTTTGCATTGCTAGTATCCAAGATTCATCAAACTCGGCTTTTTTAAAGTTTTTAGTTCAATTTGGAAAATGAATGCACAACTACCAAGATGATTTATAAGAGAGGCTCTAGTAGTAATACCTTTGGATGAGATGGGACAAACTCCATTTCCTTTGGTAGCAGGGATCATCTTGAACCTCGGTTGATCCTTCTTTACTCTCTTGAGCATTTGGCTCTTTTGTTTGTTCTTCGTTAGGTACTTCCTTGTTTTAATCTTAAATGTTCATTTGTTCGAATGGAGCTTCCAAACCTACACCACTATTAAGACCTTTCTCGTGACCAAGTGAGTTAGTTTCATCAAATGTGACATGCATGAATTCTTCAACGACTAGAGTTCTTTTGTCAAAAACTCTATTGGGCGCTGTGTGGTCTCCTTCTTCATCATTTTTTTTTTCTTTCTTTCTTTGATGCGGTGGTTTGTGGGTGAGTGGATATGCTGCGAACGATGATGGTGATGGGATACTGTTGTACAAAATGTAATGGTTGGGTAGTGGACAGCGATGGTTGGGTCGCAGATGGCGATGGTGGTTGGGTTGCGACTTGGCGATGGTGGTTCCACTACAGGCGGTGTTGTAATTGAAAACAGGCGGTTGTTTTGCTGCAAGTGAGCGTCACGACTTGGCGATGGTTGATTAGATTGTGATGGTGGTGCGGTGGTTGGTACAGGCTGTGGTTTCTGGTGGCGATTTTGGTGGTGGTGGTGCAATTGTGGTGGTGGTGCAGTTGTGGTGCAGAAGAAGGAACTGGTGTGTTGAAATGGAAAATGCCATTTCCCGTGTTTTGGGATTTTCTTAGATTTGGCTTGAAAACATCCAAAACAATGTTTTTATCGTTTTGTGTTTTGTGTACAATTTTTTTTTTCGTTTTCCAAAACGCATTTTCAAAAATAGGAAAGAAAACGCGTTTCGCTGTTTTGAAAAATCGAAAACTGAAAATGATCCGAAAACGCCAAAGAGAACGGCACCTTAATTTTCTTGCGATTAACTAAAACTCTATTTACAATGTAACAAGCGGTATTAATGACTTCAGCCCAAAAGTATTTTGGTAAACTATTCTCGTTAAGCATGGTTCTAGCCATTTCTATTAATGTACGATTCTTCCTTTCTACTACACCATTTTGTCGAGGAGTTCTAGGAGCCAAGAAATTATGTTCATATCCATTTTCGTTATAAAAATTATCAAAGGCAACATTGTCGAATTCTCCACCATAGTCACTTTTAATTGTTGTAATGGTATAACCTTTTTCGTTTTGAACTTTCTTACAAAAATGCTTAAAACCTTTTGGAGCTTCTTTTTTTAAATTCAAAAATATGACCCAAGTAAATCTAGAAAAATCATCAACAATTACAAAAGTATAATGTTTATCGCCCAAGCTAGCGGTCCTAGAAGGTCCAAAAAGATCCATGTGGAGAAGTTGCAATGGTTTTGTAGTTGAAGAGTATACTTTAGGTTTAAATGAGCTTTTTACTTGTTTACTAAATTGAGCATCACAAATTCTATCTTTCTCAAACTTCAAGTTTGGCAATCCTCTGACAAAACAATTTTTTAAAAGTTTTGATAGAAGGTCCATTCTAACATGACCTAATCTTCTATGCCATAACCAAATATCTTCTTTCAAACTCAAAAGGGATTTTTCATCATTTTCAAATTCGATATTTATGATATAAACATCTTTACTACAACTTCCTATAAATATTACCTCTTTTGATGTAGAATCCTTAATAAGGCATTTGAAAAAATCGAATTTAATATGATAGCCTTTATCACATAATTGACTAATGATAAGTAAATTATGTTTGAGGTTATCCACCAAAAGTACATTTTCAATTGAAGGGGAGAGATGATTACCAATATTTCTTATTTCGATGACTTTACCTTTTGCGTTACCTCCAAATGTGACATGGTCTCCATCATTCTTTTTGAAATTTTATAGTAGAGTTTTATCTCGATCATGTGTTTTGAGCATCCACTATCCAAGAATCATTTACTCTTCATTTTCTTTGGTACCTACAATAACAATTCCACTTTTGATTTCTGGTACCCACACAAGTTTGGGTCCTTGGTAGTTAGTTTTAGTAGGTCCTCAAGTCCACTTGTTTTCAAAGAATAATTTCATTTTTGTTAGACATTGTAGGCAATATGTCCACCCTTGTTGCAAAAGCAACAAGTGATTTTTGAGGAACTTGTATTTGAAGCTTTGACAACTAAATTTTTGAGAGATTTTTGTTTTAAAAATGGTTTATATACAATGCCTCATTTATCAAAAACAACATTTTAATTACCGAGCATTAAATTAAAATTCTTCTTTCCTTGAGTGAATTTAAAAATATTTTTTGTCAATCTTCTACATTTTCCTTTAAAGTGCAACTTTCTTTGTATAATGAATCATAATCAATATTTTCCTTTTTGGTTTTCAAAATTTTCTCCATTCACTTTTTAATCATTTATGGTTCTTTTTAAGAATAGAATGACTAATGGCGAGTTTTTCAAATTCTTCTAAAATTTCATCATAAGATGAAGATAAATCATCATATGAGAGTTGTTCAATGAAGTTTACCTCATCATCAATTGTCATGAAGCACATGTTGGCAATTTCTTCTTGACTTTCATATTCATCGCGATCGTCATCATCGCTTTCATCCCATATTGCTTAGAGTGCCTTCTTTTTGAAGATCTTCTTTTTGTTTGGGCACTCGGTTCTCTTGTGAGTGGGTTTGCCACAGTCATAGCAAATGATTTTCTTCGCTCTTTTCTTCCTTTTTTTGAAATTTTCGATTGTTCCAAAAACCTCTCCATTTTTTTAACAAGAAGGACCAAGTCATCGAGCTCTTCATCGCTCATGTTACTATTTGTTGTTCCTCCATCAAGTGTCACTTTTAGAGAAATTTGGTTTTTAGGAGATTCATTTGATTATTCTTTGATTTTCCTTGTCTTCTCCTTGATTTCAGCATTGTTAAGTTTGTAGGCCATCAAGGTTCCATAGAATTCTTCCAAGGGATATGTATTTACATCCTTGGTATTCTTTAACAACATTCTTAAAGGGCTCCATTCTTCCGAAAGCGGCCTGAACATTTTGCTTACAAGTACACCATTAGTAAAATTATGATCAAATCCTTTTAGATCATTTACAATATCGGTAAAATGAGTTATCATATCAACAATAGATTCATCTTGTTTCATAAAGAAATTTCAAATTATTTGACCAACATATTTATTTTTATTTCTTTAACTTTACTAGTGCCAACTAAGTGCATGCCAAATATCATATGCAAATTCACAAGTACTAATGCGATTAAATTAATTTTATCTAATGCACAATATGGTAAATTCTTGGCTTTGGCATTTAATGATAATTTTCTTTTGTCTTCTTTGTCATACTCTTCTATAGGTTAGGGGATAGCTTGGTCAAGTTGACCATCTATCTTAATAGTTTTGGTAGGCTTATAAAGACCATACTCAACAACTTCCAAATGTCGTAATCAATAGATTGAATGTAAATCATTATCCTAGCCTTCCAATAATTATAGTAAATGTCATCAAAGAAGGGAGGTGAATTTGTGGAATGCCCCTCATGATTTTGAAACATTTGGTTAGCCATTATTTAAGATTACGAAATCTTTAAAAATGAGTACCTTACTATGATATTAATTGAAAACCTAAGAATAGCTAACCAAGAGGGGGATGAATTGGTTTCTAAACTTTTTTGAAAAATTAACTTAAAATCAAGTGCGTAACAACAAGATAAAGTAATTTAAATAGCAAACACGAATATAAATGCAATAAGTAAAGAGGAATGGAGAGTGCAAACGATATAATTACGGAGGTTCGATTCAACGCAATGATCTACATCCTCCGTTACCAAGCTCTCCGGCACGAGTAAGGCCAATTTCACTGTGTTGATTGACTTGTGGTGCAATCTAACCCTTTACAAAGCTTTCGGTGACTTACAAGCAAGGCACACTGATCCTTTTAAAATGTTAAGCTTTCCGGGACCTCAAATTTAAAGATAATTGAATTTAGAAATTGAAATTTCTCTCTTAATAAATGATATGATCATAATTAAATACCAATAGAGAAATAGACTAACATTTTAATAGAAGGCAATGAGTGAAGTTCAAGTGTTAGGTTTTAGAAAAACTTTGATGCGTTGAATGAATTTCAAGAATTGATTTAATCAAAAGTTTTTCAAAGCAAAGTGATTTGATAATAATAAATATGATGATAAATCAATGCTATTTTGCTCAAATAAATCTCACTTTAATGCTTTCTTATTGTATTTATGAATGGCAAATGAGTTGGTATTTATAGAAGTGAAGAATGCCAAATTTTCTACCTAACCGGACGTCCGGAGTACCGACGACCCTAGAAAATAGCCGTAGAAACTTGGTCAGAACGGTCGAACTGGCGAATCGGACATCCAGTTCGCCATCCGTACCAGAAGTCCGAATGGCCAGAGAAACTTTTGGGCTAAGTTTTTTTTTTTTTGGTCTTATTTGCATCTCGTAAATTTTTGCATGACATTTTTACAAGATATTTCAAGGTAAGTGAGGTTTAATAGTATTTAAGATTAAGTTGAAAATCTTACTTTTGAAAAATAATTTTTGTGCAAACGTTTTAATGAGGTGAATTTTTATCGTGTATAAGAAATTCATCATTTGAGCTTTCAATGTGTCATTGTCAAGAATTAAAGTGCTTTACCTTTACAAATGAGTTAAAAAAAATCTAGTTCCAGTGTCTTTGATTGATTTGGCACGAGTGCTCGATTTGCTGCTTGATTTTGAAATGACGCAAAGTTTGTGTTCATTTGTTTTGGTGTGAGTGCTGGGTCGATTTTCATCTTGAGCTTTCTTGATCGACAACTTTTCGTCCAATAGTTTTGTCTCCAATTTGAGCAACATGTAACATTTGAAGGTTTGAATAAATATTAGAGATAAACATAGTTTTTTTGTTATAATCAAAACATACGATTTGACCATAGGTCAACAGATGTGTCCTTTCTTTTTATAGTAAAAGCAGACCCTATTGTTGAAATTCACCATCGACTTGCCCCTTCGCCGATCACCACAAACCATAAGAGCTTCCTCATCTCTGGAACCAGCTCCAAACAGATGCTTCATCTTCACTTTTGAGAACAAGACATCATACAAGTCTTCAATGGTGAGTGTGTCACAACTGAACAAAATCGTGCCCCTAAACGATAAAAACGAACCAGGCAACGAGCACAACAGGATTCATGCCAAGTCATCTTCATCATATTTTACCTCTAACGTCTCCAGATCAGCGACGATCTCTTTAAACACAACTAGATGATCTTCCAGTTATCGGTCTTCTACCATGCGATAAGAGTAAAGTCTCTACTTTAGATGCAATTCGTTGGTTAGATTTTTGGTCATGCACACTCCACTTTCAACCATAATGCAGCCGATGTCTTCTCCTTCAAGATGTTCTGAAGAATGTTGTTAGATAGATGAAGATGAATCTACAAAAGTGCCTCGCCGTTCTTCTGTTGTTCAAGTTGTAGGCATCCTATCAAATCCCAACAAA